>VSMD01043285.1:0-64782 GCA_008750895.1 Mirza zaza
CTTCCTTCCAGCAGCCTCAACAGCCTCTCCACGCCAGGACTGACAGTCACGCCTGACCTCACCGCTCCGGCCTCAAAGTCCAGCCCTGTTCGTGCCGGCTCTGTGGCTCCTGGCAGGTGCATTCCTTTGCGGTTCAGTGCCTCACTGTCCTCCCCTGTAGAATGGAGGTGACAGTACCTGAGGGTGGGATACAGTGAAAGTTCAGCTCGGCTGCTCTTGTCTTTGTTCAGGAGCCCCTGGCTGTGGGAGAGAGACCTGGATGTTGGGGGCAGTTAACCCACTGTCTGAACCAAGGCCTCTGGGTCCCCGGTTCCTCGTAGGCAGGGGAGCAGGTGCTAGGCAGAGCCTGAGGCCTCAGGGGCTGAACCACCTCCGAGGAACAGCTGGCCACACAGAAGAGACTTATTTTTAGAAGCTGATGTAGCTGTGGGCTGAGGATCGGCGGGCCTCTGAGCAGGATGTGCCTCGGTCAGGGTGGGGGCTGCTTTCACACTTCTGATCCTCAGAGAGTGACGGCCAGCTGCTAGGTGGTTTCCGAGGGGTGGCCTTGCGACTTGGGCCTTGGGGCTAGAATTAGAGCCCAGAGAGACACAGGTGGTGACCAGGGTAGGCCAGCACACAGTGACTGACCCAGGGTTCTGTCCTCCGCCAAGCCCCTCTTGGAAAACTAAGTCTGCCAGCAGGTCCCATGCCAGGCCAGAGGGTCAGAAGGGCTTCCTGGTTCCAATGGCCTTTGGCACTAGCCTTCTGGAGGTGGGAGGCTCTGGGCAACAGCTTTTCAATTATTGGAACCATTTCTTGAATGAGGCTTTCTTGAATCCCTTTCCGCCTGCTGGGCTGCTGACCCAGATCAAGATCATCAGCTAGGGGGACTGCCACTGAGTCAGCTGGGGGTGGGACGGAGGTGGGGCCATCCCAGGAGGTGCTGGTCCCTGCAGTAAAGGGGCTGGCAGCCCTTCTGATGTGCCCCTCTCCTGTCCTCATGTGCACAGCACTCTAGAGCGCACAGAATGCTTCCACCACTTTCCTCGCTGGAAGGTCCCACTGTGGGCATTATCAGAGGACTCTACAGAGGAGGGATTTGTGGAGGAGGAGACAGGCCCAGAGAGAGGGAGAGCCATACCCAAGGCTGCACAGCACCCAGGCTTCTGGTTAAGAATGTGGGCTATCATCCGGGCGCGGTGGCTCACGCCTGTAATCCTAGCTCTCTGGGAGGCCGAGGCGGGCAGATTGCTCAAGGTCAGGAGTTCGAAACCAGCCTGAGCAACAGCGAGACCCCGTCTCTACTAAAAATAGAAAGAAATTAATTGGCCAACTAATATATATAGAAAAAATTAGCCAGGCATGGTGGCGCATGCCTGTAGTCCCCACTACTTGGGAGGCTGAGGCAGGAGGATCGCTTGAGCCCAGGAGTTTGAGGTTGCTGTGAGCTAGGCTGATGCCACGGCACTCACTCTAGCCTGGGCAACAAAGTGAGACTCTGTCGCAAAAAAAAAAAAAAAAAAAAAAAGAATGTGGGCTCTCCAGCCAATGTTTAAAGCCCCACGTGCTGTTTCTTTGCCACGTGGCCTTGAGCTGCACACTTCACCCCACGCTGGTTTCCTTGTCTAGAGTACAGGGATAGTGACAGCGTTATCCCCAGGACCAGCGTGGCCAGAGCCTGGGAGCCCCAAGTAAGGCATGGTTAATGGAGACTGGGCCTTCTACTGCTATTCTAGGAGCTGCTAAAGTGGGGTCCAGGCCCAGGAAGCCAGATGCAGCCCTGCAGAGGCTCCTGGGAGTCCCCCTTCTCCCATATACACCCCCTGACCACTGTCTCCCTCAGGGCCGCCTCCTGCTCATCCTCCTGTGCTGCTTGGTCTTCTCTGCTGTCTACATGCTCCTGTGCTGCTGGACCTGCCTGCCCCTCTGCCTGGCCACCTGCCTGGACCACCTCCCTCCCGGGGCCAAGCCCACCGTGCCGGGGCCCCTGCACTTCAGCGGCTATAGCAGCGTGCCAGATGGGAAGGTGAGTTGGCCAGGCAATGTATCAAGGGCAGGCCAGGCTCCCACAACTCTAGGGGGAATTGAGAACTGGGCTTGTGCCAGGCCAGCCTAGACCTTGAGCGTGGCCCCTCTGCTCACATGCTGTGTGATCCAGGCCAGTTACTTTACCTCTCTGAACCCTGAGTTCTAGGAGGAAATGAGTTTCTTTTCTTTTCTTTCTTTCTTTCTTTCTTTCTTTCTTTCTTTCTTTCTTTCTTTCTTTCTTTCTTTCTTTCTTTCTTTCTTTCTTTTTTTCTTTCTTTCTTTCTTTCTTTCTTTCTTTCTTTCTTTCTTCCTTTCTTTCCTTTCTTTCCTTTCTTTCCTTTCTTTCTTTCTTTTTTTGAGACAGAGTCTCGCTTTGTTGCCCAGGCTAGAGTGAGTGCCGTGGCGTCAGTCTAGCTCACAGCAACCTCAAACTCCTGGGCTCAAGCAATCCTGCTGCCTCAGCCTCCTGAGTAGCTGGGACTACAGGCATGTGCCACCATGCCCGGCTAATTTTTTCTATATATATTAGTTGGCCAATTAATTTCTTTCTATTTATAGTAGAGACAGGGTCTCGCTCTTGCTCAGGCTGGTTTCAAACTCCTGACCTCGAGCAATCCGCCTGCCTCGGCCTCCCAGAGTGCTAGGATTACAGGCGTGAGCCACCNATATTAGTTGGCCAATTAATTTCTTTCTATTTATAGTAGAGACAGGGTCTCGCTCTTGCTCAGGCTGGTTTCAAACTCCTGACCTCGAGCAATCCGCCTGCCTCGGCCTCCCAGAGTGCTAGGATTACAGGCGTGAGCCACCGCGCCCGGCTGTATATATATTTTTAGCTGGTCAATTAATTTCTTTCTATTTTTAGTAGAGATGGGGTCTCGCTCAGGCTGGTTTCAAACTCCTGACCTTGAGCACTCCACCTGCCTCGGCCTCCAAGAGTGCTAGGATTACAGGCGTGAGCCACCGCGCCCGGCCGGAAATGGGTTTCTTATTGAGCAAATATTGTCTGGCTGCTTCAGCTGGATGCTGGGATAAAACGATGAGTCGGGGCAGCTGCCCACCTGGGGCTCCCAGTCCAGTGGGGGAGACAGACACAGACATAGCACAGTGTGCTCTGTGCATTCTGGGCGTCTTCCGATTCATGTCTACCCACGCAATCTGTTCAACAAGTGTGTGCTTGGCACCTGCCATGTGTCCGGCCTCGTGCCAATGGCTGCTGAGGATAGGATTCGGGGGCACCGGGGTGACGAGGCAGGTGCAGCCCCTGCCCCATTGCACCCGTCGTTCCATGCTCACTCTGCCCGGCGAGGTGCAGAGCCCTTGACACGCCTCCCCCTGACTTCGGTGGCCCCGCCTGGTGGGTTTCCCCTCCAGGGAGCACCCTTAGGGGCGTCTGTATTGATTCAGGGTGCCGCACACTCCCAGTCTGAGTTTGGTGGCGCTCTGAGTGGCCGGCACGGGAGGCTGCTCAGGGACGCTGGCTCGGAGGAGCTGTGTTTCAGGTCTTCGTCCGGCTGAGCCTCCACTGCCTCCTGGTCTGTCACAGCGGATGGTGGCAGTTCCTGCCTCTGTAGGGTTGCAGAGACGACTCAGCGGACGATTTGTGGCCAGTACACAGAACACACGCTGTGCAAATCTTTGATGAAGAAACAAAACAACTCAGGGGCTCAAATTCTCATGTGCCACAGAATGGCCAAGGGAGACAAATGTCGGGGTGGGCTGGGGGGACACTGTCCCATCTACCATGTGGTGGCCAGTGTTCACTTCAGACACACAAACCTCTCAGGGATGTGAGCCCAGGGACGCCAGGTCCTCCTTGTTTTCCTTAAGAGAAGCAGGCAGTCCAGATTTTGAATGTCAAAAGGGCCACTTCTTATAAATTAAGAATTAATGAAAAAAATTTTTTTTTTCGAGACAGAGTCTTGCTCTGTTGCCCAGGCTAGAGTGCCATGGCATCAGCCTAGCTCACAGCAATCTCAAACTCCTGGGCTCAAGCAATCCTCCTGCCTCAGCCTTCCAAGTAGCTGGGACTACAGGCATGCGCCACCATGCCCAGCTAATTTTTTCTACATATTTTTAGTTGTCCAGCTAATTTCTTTCTATTTTTAGTAGAGATGGGGGGGGGGTCTCACTCATGCTCAGGCTGGTCTTGAACTCCTGACCTTGGGTGATCCTCCCGCCTCTGCCTCCCAGATTGCTAGGATTATAGGCCTGAGCCACCACGCCCAGCTTAATGAAAAGTTTTAAAGACCTGTGAGGGACAAGCAGAATACCTCCTGGGGCGGGTGGTGACCTTGGATCAGAACAGATCCTGTGAGGGCAGAAGGAAGCCTTGTTCTCTGTCGCGATTCTGTGGAAAACGAGCAGAGTCTCTAAATCAATATTATGTCAGCTATAAAATGTCCCTGTGTGGGATATGACAGTGTGCTTTCTATTGGCTGTAATTAATGTCCCTGCCAACTTTCCTTGTGTCTGTAAACCTGTGATCCTCCAGGAGGGCTTGAGTGTGGAGGGAGGGGCACGTCTTTCTCTGGGAGTGAGCCCCTGACCACCAGGGGGTCTTGCAGGCTGTGGCTCAAGTGGCTCAGCTCAGCTCCTGCAGCCAGGGGTAGGAGGACGATGACAAGCTGGGGTAGGGCCCTGTCTGTGCGCAGGTCTGTGCACATCACCCTCCAGGCATTTAGAAAAACTTCATCAGCTTTATTGAGGCATAATTTCCATACAACAAAGTTCACTGATGTTAAATGTACGTTTCAGTAAGTTTTGGCAAATGTACACGGTTGTGTAACAACCACAACCGTCATGAATAGAAATTTTCTGTCATCCCCCAAAGTTCTGCTTTGTCCTCTGGCAGCCTTCTCTGGGCTGATTTTCAGAGTTTTTTTTTTTTTTTTTTTTCCCACATCTGTATCATGTGCTAGGTTCTCAGGAGTTTTGATACAGGATTATCGGCTTTTATGGGGGTAAAATATCACACACTACATGAGACTGGATTATCGCACCCAGCCCCTTGTTCTTTCTGAATTCTTCACCTGTTTGCCACCAGCTCTCTGTTTTTTCTAGGCATTTCTCGTTGGAACCTCACAAGTGGGGCAAGTAGACACTGTTTGCACCCCCATTTCACAGATGAGGGAATGGAGGCTCACAGAGGTCAAGTGACTTGACCTCAGGCCACACAGCCAGGAAGGGGCAGAGCCAGGATTCAGGCTCAGGACCAGAGTCCCAAAGCTGTCGTGGGCACTGAAGATCCCGCTTTTCCTTAGAAACTGGGCATGGCGTGGGTGGGGCTCGGGTGGCGGCGGGTGCGGCCTAGGAGTGATTGTGAAGAGCTGAGGCTTGTGTTCACTTAACAAACACTTAAATGACATCCAGTCTGTGCCAAGCACTGTTCTAAGTATTTTATAAATATTTGCTCATGTAACGCTTGTAAAGGGCTTGATATCAGGACTGTTAGGGCCTCGGAGACAGCAGCAGGGACAAGGACCAGGAATATGGCTGACGAGGAAGCCAGGGCTCTGAGTGCAGAATCTTAGCTCTCACATGTGCTGTCAGTGTGACCCTGGGAAAGCCACCCCACCTTCCCAGCCTGCGAAATGGGTTAATAACAAACAGTGCTTGGTCGAGCAAAGTCCGTGGCTGTTACTGCAAGGAGGCGCAGGGGTGGAAGCTGTGTGCACTCACCTCTCTCTCTTTTCCCCTCTGCCTCCCCCTGCAGCCACTGGTCCGAGAGCCGTGCCGCAGCTGTGCCGTGGTGTCCAGCTCCGGCCAGATGCTGGGCTCGGGCCTGGGCACCGAGATCGACGGTGCTGAGTGCGTGCTCCGCATGAACCAGGCGCCCACCGTGGGCTTTGAGGCGGACGTGGGCCATCGCAGCACCCTGCGCGTCATCTCGCACACGAGTGTGCCGCTGCTGCTGCGCAACTACTCGCACTATTTCCAGCAGGCCCGAGACACCCTGTACGTGGTGTGGGGCCAGGGCAGGCACATGGACCGGGTACTCGGTGGCCGCACCTACCGCGTGCTGCTGCAGCTCACCAAGATGTATCCAGGCCTGCAGGTGTACACCTTCACTGAGCGCATGATGGCGTACTGCGACCAGATCTTCCAGGACGAGACGGGCAAGAACCGGTGAGCCTGGGGCCTACCTGCCTGCTGGGGTCTCTCTGGCAGCTGGGGGCCTGCCCTCTCGGGCAGCCTCTTGTCCATCAGGGTCTGCTTCCTCAGGCCCTGGGGATCCACAGTGATGGAAGCAGACACGGTCCTGCCCTCCCATGGTGGGGCAAGAGGCAGAGGGATTGTCATTCGTGGAACTTGCACACAGATCCCAAATGGTGGTGAGGGGCACGGGGCCTTGCGAGCACCTGGTGGAGAGCACTGGCCAGCGCGGGGAGTCGTTAGGGAGCACTGCCCTTTGGAGGGCATGCTCTGAGATCTCACTTGGTCTCTGACATCCTCTTCATGCACCGGGCATTGGGTTAAGCACTCTGCATTCCAGATCTTCTTTTATCCCACTCCCAGGAGAGCAGCCCTGACCCCTGCTGTCCCCTCCTTCACACCCCTCCTCCTCCCCCAGACTCCAGAGCTCAGGAAATAGACCCGTCGACCTTGACACTTTAGCCAAAACCTTGGGCTGAGCCCCTGACTCCCCTTGTACTGTCATCTGTCACATGCAATGGCCCTGAGTGCCACCTTGACCTAAGCCTCCATCTCCTCCCACCCTGGAAACAGCCCATGGCAGGTCTCCCTGCTGCCTCCCTTGCCCCTGCCATCTGAGCTCAACTGCAGAGAATTCAGTCCCATGAGTCACCTGCCTGTGACCTGCCAGCAGCTTTGTACCACAGGGAGAATGAAGTCCAGTCTTCCTACCTCCTCCGCTCCTGTGGCCTGCGAGTTTGTATGACTCAGCCCCTGCCTGCCTCTGTGGCCTTAGCTCCCTCACTCACTCTGCCCCAGTCACACTGGCTGCTGGGGCTTCTCGGAGATCCCTGTGTGTCTCCACATGCAGCCTGCACATGCCATGAACGTTTCCTCCCATATCATCTCGTGGCAGGCTCCTCTTGCTACTCAGGTCTGGATGAAATGTCACCTCCTCAGGGAAGCCCTCCCTGGCGCCTGATTTCTAAAGGAGCACCTCCTACCCTGATGTTCTTTTTTTTTTTTTTTTTTTTTGAGACAGAGTCTCACTCTGTCTCCTGGGCTAGAGTGCTTGTGGCATCAGCCTAGCTCACAGCAACCTCAAACTCCTGGGCTCAAGCGATCCTCCTGCCTCAGCCTCCCAAGTCTGAGGGCACACACCACCATGCCCAGATAATTTTTTCTATTTTTAGTAGAGATAGGGTCTCGCTCTTGCAGGGGCTGGTCTGGAACTCCTGAGCTCAAGCTATCCTCCCGTCTTGGCCTCCCAGAGTGCTAGGAATACAGGCGTGAGCCACTGCGCCTGGCTCAGTGACATTCTTTATATCAGTACTTTGTTTCCTTGTCATGGCAGCAAGTGTCACCCTCTCACATCATCTTGTTTATATATTTGTCTCCTTCCCTCGGGAATGCTGGCACCGGGTGTGGCAGGTCCAGGGCCCGCACAGGGCCTGGAAGGTGTGAGTTGGATGCGTGACCCAGCTCATGCCTGCCGTGTGGAGGTTGCGGTGGTGGCCCTCAGCGGGGAGGGTGCCCAGTGCTGCTGCCCCAGAGAGCTGAGGCGGGGGCCACACAGCCCCTCACTGCAAGTGGGCTGTGGGGCCTGGGCTGACAGTGTTCCTTGCCCCTAACTACCTAGAATTATCCCCATTTCACAGATGGGTCTTGGGGCTCAGAGAGGTTAACAAACAAATCTGATGCCCCACAGCAGAGTCAGGGTTCAAACAGAAGACCATCTGGAAGACCACACAAGTCCCCCAACTTTTAACCACTGTGCTCTGCTGCCTATGGCTGTCTCCCCGTGCCTGGTCCCTTAGATGAGGGGAGGATGTGGCCAGAGTCCCTACACTCATCATCCGGGGCTTTGCTCAGGCCCTCGAAGCACAGCTCGGCTTAAGCCCTGCTTGGGTGGTGGGGAGTTGAGCAGGCCTGGGTTGTGTCTAGCTCTACCTTTGTCCCCTGCTGCCTTGGGCCGGCTCTGCTCCCACTCTGGCTCCCCCAGGCGCCCTCTGTAGAGGTTGAGGTGAGGGGCCCTTGGCTGGGAAAGTACCAAGCCCCACATCCCCGAGAGGGCTGAGGCCTGGGGCCGCCATAAGGCCCCTGCCCCTCGCTGGGTGTTGAAGACAGCGGCTGACGTGTCCCCCCGCCCCACCCAGGAGGCAGTCAGGCTCTTTCCTCAGCACCGGCTGGTTCACCATGATCCTTGCCCTGGAGCTGTGTGAGAAGATTGTGGTCTATGGAATGGTCAGCGACAGCTACTGCAGGTCAGACCAGCCAGCTCCGGGCTGTAGGGGTGGGGGGCGGGCCGGGGGCCCCGCCCGGGCCTGAAGCCAGAGGATTTAGGAGCTGTGGGGCACAGAGTGCGTGGGCTTCACGGTGGGTGGCCGGGGTGCAGACACTTGGGCACTGGGCCCTGGGCCCTGGGAAGGAGCCTGGGCCCTGGGAAGGAGCCCGGCCCCTGGAACGGCTCCCGTACCAATCCTAGTGCTGCGGTGTGGCCTCCGGCCAGTCCCCCTGCCCCCAGCGCCACCAGTTCCTTGTGGGTAAAATAGGGAAAATTGTGGCAGCTTCCTCAGAAGGTCATTGAAACATTTAGGGAGAGAAGAATCTACAAAAAGTGTTTACCACAAATCAGGGCATATCAGTGATATTCTACAGACAAGTTTTTACATTCTATATTGTTTCAACATCGTATCAAGTTCAGATACATTTATGGTATTATAACATTGTTATGTTACTACATTTTGATGTCATTGTAACTAACGAGTTCAGAAAAGTCCCACGTTTTCACCCCGTGTTCTTTGGAGCTGGCTTGTTGCACACATGGGCGAGATGGCAGGTGCCTGTGTGTCCCCGCCGTGGCCCTGGCCTCACCGCCGGCCTCTGTGACGCTGATGGGGAGGTGGGAGTGCAGGGCTGGTGGCTCTGTGCCCTGGGAGCCTGGTACCAGCAGGGCACTTTGCAGCCTTTATCTTTTGACCTACACTCCCACCGTGGAAGGTGGGTGTCACCATCTCCATTTTGTAGGTGAGCTCCTGAGGCTCACGAGGTACATCTCCAGCCCAGAGTCGCCCAGCTTGTAAGAGGCAGAGCCGGGGCTTGAACCCTGGCCTTTGGAATCTGCAGTCTGTGCTGCTCCTTCCGTGTGTCTTGCCCTGTGCTGCCCTGGGGCCAGGCGTGGGTCTCCGCGGTGGTGGCAGGGTCTGGTGGGAGGTGGGTGGGTTCTGGTGTCCCACGCCCATCCCACAGCAGCACTGCTCCCCACCCCACAGGGAGAAGAACCACCCCTCGGTGCCTTACCACTACTTCGAGAAGGGCCGGCTGGACGAGTGTCAGATGTACCTGGCACACGAGCGGGCGCCCCGAAGTGCCCACCGCTTTATCACCGAGAAGGCTGTCTTCTCCCGCTGGGCCAAGAAGAGGCCCATCGTGTTCGCTCACCCATCCTGGAGGACTGAGTAGCCCCTGTCACCCAGCTGGCCACCATGCCTTCGCCAGGCCTGTGTCCCATCCCAGGCCACCGCACTCCACTGAAACATTTAATTTATGGATCCTGACTCTTGCCACCTGCCCGATGGACCTAGGGTTCCTTCCTGCCCTGCCCTAAGGACACCTGGAGCCATCTCGGGCCTCACGACTTGAAGGGGAGTGGAGAGGGGTGCCCTCTCTCCACCCCACTCCCCAAGCAATCCACCGCACTTTGGGGTTCATCCCACTTCCTGGTCTATCAAGTGGCCTTTGTCCCTGGGGCTCATGGCTCACCACTCACCAGCATCGTGACCTTGTGCCAGTCCTGGTCCTCTCCCCCCTCGCCCCCCCACCTTTGGTGCCACACTTCTCAGGCCGGCTGCCCTGGTTAGGGTAGTGCGAGCCTGGGGTCTGTCTGATGAAGGGGCCTTTGAGCCCGACTGCCAAGGCCGTATCAGGAGCGTACGGGTAAATGTGTGTTTTCTGGACACTGTCTCTGATGTGGTGATGTGTCTGGGAGTAGGGGTCGTGGCTTCTGTCCGTGTCACAATTTCATAACCTGTTGAGTCCAAGCCCTGAAGTCCTTTCTCAGCAACCTTCAGCGGATGGTGCCAGCCCAGCCCGGTCCCCAGCAGATCGGGCTCCTCCAGGGTCTGGCTCCCTGGCTGCTCTGGCCCAGGAAACTGACCCCAAGTCAGAGGCCTCTCTGGGGCCCCTGCTCTGCGCCCAGTGGGAGGGGAGCAGGACCTGGGAAGAAGTGACTTCCAAAGAGGAAGCCAGTTAAGTTCCCTGTTAACTCTGGGGAAGGTCCCTTTGCAAAGCGGGACTGCTGGGAGTGGCTGCCTGGAGGAGAGTCAGTCCTGCCTCACCCTCAGCCCAGGGCTTCCTTCTCTGAGCTTCTCTTTCCTCGCCTGACTTTGGCTACTGCACCTGTTAATAAGGGTGTGCTGCTGCCCTGGTAGGGGGCTGGTATCAGCCCATTTTACAGATGAGGCGAGGCCACTTAGCTAAAGCCCGACAGCCCAGCCGTGCAGCAGCTGGGCCGAGCCCGGAGGGAGCCCACAAGGGCTTGACCCCTTCCTGACCCCTCGTTCCTTTTTCTGGAGACCAGAAAACTAATAGAGCGCCCCGGGCCTTGGGCTCTCGGCCAGGATGGAGCGCTGGGGCTCTAGCTCTTGCTCCAGGAGTCAGGGCCCGTGCTCAACTTAATGCCCTGCTGTCTCCAGCTTGAAATTCTTAATTTTAGTTAACAGGGGGCCTTGCATTTTCGTTTTGCACTGGACCCCACAAATTACGTAGCAGTTGAGCCAGGGGTGACCCAGCACACCCTCCCACCTCGGCCCTCTCTGGAGTGGCTGGAGCCATGGCACTGGGCCCACAGCACTGCCTTTGCACCCTGCCTTCCCCTACCCAGTGCCAGGTGGGCCCAGAAGACTCTGCAGGCAGGTGTGGGAGGAGGGAGGAGAACCCTGAGCTGGCGAAGGGGAGCCGCTGGCAGCCTGGGGGTGGCTGGGCTTGGAGCAGGTGTTGGGCCCAAGAAGGGGGGTGTCACATAGCAGATGGGGAATAGGGATGGGTGGTCTCCAGGCTCAGAGGGAGGGCCGTGGAGTCAGCCTGGCCTGCTTCTGGTGCCGCTTCCTGCTGTGGGGCCCTGGTGGCTTAGCACCCCTCCCTGGGCCACAGTTTTCTCATCCATAGAAGGTTAAAATAATCCCCACCTCACAGATTATATGAATTCAAAGACAATGGACTGTCTGTCCCTGAATTTAGGACAGGGTTGGTACTTGATATGTGGAGCTGTCATTTTAAATGGGGTCATTTGCCGCCCTGCCCCCAGCTCCCCACCCCTCCTGGCCCCGTCCTGCCTGGGTGGTGCCAGGCAGGAAGCACTCCCACCCTATGCGCGGTCTCCCTGCTCACAGCCTTATCTGTGTCCAGGGCCTGGGGTCTGCTGAGATTCGAACTCAACCCCCTCTTGGGAAGGCACATCTTCCTCCTCCACCCTTCCCAGAAAATGCTGGCCAGCCCTCAGGCCAGGGACACAGAGCATACTCTGTCCCTGCCCTCGGGTGGGGTGTTTACTGCTGGGTTGGCCCAAATGGTGCGTCTTTCTGGGTGGTGACCTGGCAGGAGTGTTGCGCCCGACACTTCCTTTAGGCAGACGGAGATGACCTAACAGGTCTGGTGGCTGGTTTGGCATGTGCTGAAGGCTCTTCCAACCTCCCGACCAGGAAACTGAGGACTCCGCCTTTGCCACAGTGGGCCCTGCAGCTGCTGGGAGGTGAGTGGGGGGCCAGAGCCCCCCACAGCTCTAGGGGGCACCTCGATGTGCAGCCCCTCTTTGGGCGTCTGTCTTCCTGTCCACACTCTGGTTCCTGTGCCCCTCAGCAGACTTGCTGGGGATCGGCCTACTTCCTTCTGAGCTCAGAGGGAAGCCAGGTGAGCCGCACACCTGGAGGTGGCATAAGGGGCCTTCTGGGTACTGGTGTCCAGTGTCCTATGTCATCCGGGCCCGTTGCCACTCCAGCCTCTGTCTGTGAAGAAGCAGAGCCACTGTGCCTCTGCGGGAGCCCAGGTCTAGGGACGAGGGGGCTATGGAGCAGCTCCAGTGCGAGGCCCCACCTGCGGGCGCCCCCACCGGCCTGTCCTCCGGAGGGAGAGAGGCTCTCAGCCTGCACTCTGCCCAGGGCCTGCTGGGGTATCCTGGGCAAGTTCTGTCCTCTCCCTGGGCCTTGATTTTGGTTTCTGTGGGGAACCCTGGGCAGCAGGGGAGGAGATCTTTTAGGACTCCCCAGAACACCATGGAAGGGAAAAATCATACTGGCTTAAAGAAGTTTACTAAGGGGCAAGAAGAGGGGTCACATGCCCCACCGATACCTGTGGGACAGGAAGGGCTGAAGCAGAGGCCAGCTCTTCCAGACCAAGGGGCGGGGGCCGGGAGGGAAGGACCAGAGGATTGGCTACAATCGCCATCCATGACTGTCCTGTGTGGCCTGGCCCAGCTCTCATAGGCCTGGAGCCTCAGTGTAGGACAGCTCTGTGCTTCTTAGACAGGCCTAGTGGAATCCCAGCCCTGCCACCCATGTGTTCTCTGAGCCTCAGTGTCTTCGTCTGGAAAGTGGGGTAACAGTGGTACCCATCTCATAGTTTAAGGATTCAAAGAGGTATGTTTGCAAAGTGCTTAGCATAAGAGTAAGCTGCTCCCTTTCTGCTCCCTTATTATTACTGTTGACTTGGTGGCCATTGTTCTTGGGGCTCAGCAAGCGGAGCAGCCCTAAAGCAGAGCCTCCTGGGGTGAGCCCAGGCCCAGGGTCATGGCAGGTCTGAGTGGGCAGTTTCAGGTCCAGATCTAGTCCAGAGGCTGAGCTGAACTACTCGCTCTTACTTCCTGGGTTAAAGTCACTGACTTGGGTAGGGAGGACCGGGTTACATGTCCCATGCCTGGTGCAACCTGCTAGGTGGCCTTAGGCTAGGGGTACTCCTTCTCTGGGTCCCAGCAGTCAGGTTCCTCAGGCTCCCCACCTGACAGCCCTGCCCCATGGTTTTCCATCCTGTGCCTGGTAGGGCAGGCCAGGCTGTCCTGGGCCTGAGGATTAGGAAGCGGATATAGGTGGGCAGGGGCCAGCAGGAAGGGCCAGCCCCTCCCCTTCCTGAGGGCTGTCCCTTTGTAGCCTGGAGGACCTTGGAGGACTGCTGACTTTTGTTTTAATTGAAAACAAAGTGTTATTAACTTACCATATTACTACAGGGCAAACAGCCTAGAAGTTTACAGAGGGAAAAGTAAAGGTGGCACCTATCCTTCCTGTCCCACCTCCACTTTCCAGGGGAAACTACAACCGGTAGTCCTGAGTGGATTCTCCCAGACACTTTATGTGTACATTTACAATTAAGCACAGACAGTTGTATTTTTAAAAGACAAGCAAACAAACAAACAAAAAAATCACAGTATATATGCAGTTCCTTTTTAGAATTTTTTTTTTTTTGAGACAAGAGTCTTGCTAGAGTGCCGAGGTGTCAGCCTAGCTCACAGCAACCTCAAACTCCTGGGCTCAAGCAATCCTCTGCCTCAGCCTCCCAAGTAGCTGGGACTACAGGCATGCACCACCAACCCAGCTAGTTTTTGTTTCTATTTTTAGATGGCCAGCTAATTTTTTCTATTTTTAGTAGAGACCAGGTCTCACTCTTGGTCAGGCTGGTCTTGAACTTCTGCCCTCAAGCTGTCCTCCGGCTTCGGCCTCCCAGAGTGCTAGGATTACAGGCGTGAGCCACCAAGCCCAGCCCTTTTTAAAAATTAAAAATAATGTTTTTAAATATATAAACATCGTGTGACTGTGATCTTAAAATTTTTAGAAAATGTAGCTAAGCCAAATGGAAAAAAAAGCCCTAAATCCCATCATTCCAGAAATAAACACTATTAACACTTTAATCACTGTGATGGGCAAAAAGATATTTTCTTTTTTTGTTGTTGTTGTTTTTTTTTTGAGACAGAGTTTCACTTTATTGCCCAGGCTACAGTGAGTGCCGTGGCGTCAGCCTAGCTCACAGCAACCTCAAACTCCTGGGCTCAAGCAATCCTGCTGCCTCAGCCTCCCAAGTAGCTGGGACTACAGGCATGTGCCACCATGCCCGGCTAATTTTTTCTATATATATTTTAGTTGGCCAATTAATTTCTTTCTATTTATTTATAGTAGAGATGGGGTCTCGCTCTTGCTCAGGCTGGTCTCGAACTCCTGAGCTCAAATGATCCGCCCACCTCGGCCTCCCAGAGAGGTAGGATTACAGGCTTGAGCCACCGCGCCCGGCCAAGATATTTTCTTATTTTTCTTTTTTTTCCTTTTTCTTTGTTTTAACTTTCCTCTTTTTTTTTGCACCTTTCTTTTAAAATATTGTGATACACATAAATGACTGTGTATCATCTTTGTAGGTTATAAAGCATAATGATAGCATGAATCTCTTGAACTCAGTCCTGACTTAAAGACCAGACCATTACTTGCCCACCTCCTTTCCTCCCCTACAGACATCCCGGTGCTCTTGACTTTTGCTTTTAAAACTTTAATCAGTATGAGAGGCAAAAGCTATCCGGTGTCGTTGGCTGTGAGAGGTGGCCCTCTAAATGCTTAAACAATACCTCGTGTATTTTGATTTGTCTTCCCAGACTTGACATTTTCAATCCTGTCTCTAAGATTCATCCACGTAATTGTAGCTTGCTCATTTTCCCCTGCTATATATTATTCTGTAGCGTGAATGTTTCATCATGTACAAAAATTCTCTTCTTTCGTTGATGGATATTTGGGCTGTTTCCAGTTTTGTATTATTTCAAGCAATGCGGCCATGAACTTTGTTGTGTACATCTACAAGAATTTCTCCAGGGCATATCTAGCCAGGCGTGGAGTGCAAATATTTACAACTTTGTTTTCCAAAGTGATCATACAAGATGCAGTGCTTTTTTTTTTTTTTTTTTTTTTTTAGTTTTAAAGAAATAAAGTTTTTTTTTACTTCCCAAGGTAGGGAAGGACATGGCACAAGAGAGAGAAAGAAGTGCCAGCCCAGAGGACAAGCGGTTTGGGCAAGCGGTTTGAGCTTTTATTTAGGGCAAAAGGCGAAGAAAAAAGAGAATAGTTATTGTTGCCAGCTGATAGCAAGAGGGCTGTGAAAAGCCTGTGTCTGTTTTTCTTTTTTTGCTCTTCTGTGTGAGACTGGCTGACCGGATCAGGGTCCTAGAAATGTGGTCTGGCAGGAAGGGAATGTCGGAACTCAAGACGCAGTTCTTTAACTTGCTTTCTTCACTTAAATGTCCTGTAAACATCCCAGCTGGACTTTCCAGTTAGGGCCATTGACCCGAATCCTTCATCTCAATAGCCTCCCAGTGCACTCTGGGCTGCGCCTTTGTTTATTTAACCGTTCCCCCTCCCACGGCCCCCCACGACCCTTCAGTTATTTTTCACTATCGTGTAATTATAAGAAGGAACATTTATTTTTTTAATTTTTAAATTTTTATATTTTTTAAATATTTTAAAAGTTCATTCTTTTTTTACCACAAGAAATGACTGGAAGAAGGAACATTTTTAACCCTCACAAGCCCGGGGTTGTCCTTGCCCCTCCTTTCCAGAGGCAGGGAGAGGGAAGTGGTGTGCCCCGCGCGCGGCTAGTCCACTCAGGGCGACTACTGGGTGCGAGGCTCCGGGCAGGGAGCCTTGGAAGAAACTCAAATGAGTCCAAGCGCAGTGTGCTCTGGGACTCAGTTTCCCCATCCCGGGTCGTGGTGACAATAAAACGAGATTGAATTGGGCCTGACCCACACTGCAGGGCTCCGGAAGTTTGTCGCATTTTCGTTGTCGCTACAGGCTGCCCAGTGGGGAAACTGACGCGCTCCGCGGGCTGCGGGACCCGGGCCGCCCGCCCCTCGCCCTTTCCCGCCGGCACCGCCCGGGGGCGGAGCCACCGCGGCCCCCGAGGCTCCGCCCGCCTCCCAGGCCTGGACCGCGCTGCGAGCCGCGGCGCTAGGACCCGGCGGGCCGGGCTGCGGCGGGGCCTGGCGGCCTGGGGAGCGCGGACCCCGGCTCTCGGCTCCCGGCGCCATGTGAGGGGCTCGGGGGCCGCGGGGGCCGGGCGCTCCCCTGCGGAGGTGAGCGGGCGCCGCGCGGGGCGGGGGCGGGGGCCGGAGGGGCGCTGCCTGCGCCGGGGAGGGGGCATCGCGGACCGCCGGGGGCGGGGATGCTTGCGGGGGCCGGGCACTCCCCTAGCCCCAGTCCTCCTGGGGGGTCGCGCCCCGAGGTCCCGCTCCTCGCGCCCAGAGCTGTCGCGGGGTTCTCTGGGCCTCCTGGCGCTGACCACCCGGTTAGAGTTGGGGTCGCTGCCTCTTCTCTTCCCTCTGGGGTTAGGGCTCCCGACCCCCGAGTGCGGGAGTTGGGGAGCGGGTCGGCGCGAGGGGGGCGCAGGGGTGAGCTCCCCGGTGGACCACGGGCTTGGCGCCCCCATCATCTCGGAATTACGACCCCCTCCCCCTTCTCGCTGGAGCCCTCCTCCCACGCGGGCTCGTGGGGACGTCCCGACCCTGCGGGAGGGCTCTGGGGGCTGGAAGAAGGAAAGCCCCCAAACAGAGAGCAGGGTGTACCCCCGCCCTTAGCTCGGGCTCAGCCCTCCTGCACGTCCAGTCCTGGGGCTAAGTCCCGGCCCGTGGGCCAGTGCGCCTGGGCTGCCGCCTGCCCGTCCTGAGCAAGCCGCTCTTCAACAGGCCTGCTCCTGCTGCCAGTGCCCGGCCAGGTGCTGGGCACACGGCGGTGGCCTCTGCCCCTCCAGCCCAGGGGGATCGTCCAGGGAGACCCGGTCAGGCCCAGCCCTGGGGTGGGCTGCTCCCTGTAAACAAGGCTCCCCATCAAGGCTCTGGGCGGCCCTGCAAGGCACTTTGCCTCTCTGAACCTCAGTCTCCTTATCTGTGAAATGGGGAATAAGCATGTGTTGCCAGGAGGATTGAGCGAGTGGGCAATGCTTAGCACACTCCTGCAGGCGTTCCGGGTCCGGGGTCGGGGTCAGGAGAGGAGTGTTTCCCAGGCACCCCGGAGAGGAGGGCCTTGAGCAATGAGTAACCACCAGACTAGCAGCCGCTGGCACTGACAGCGTTGTCAAGCGCTGTGTGTCTCTTGCCACATCCGCTTGAATCCTTCCGACACCCCTGTGAGTTACCTGCTGTTGTTATTCCCATTTCACAGATGAGGAAACTGAGGCTCAGAGAGGTCACATGGCTTGCTCGAGGCCCCCCAGCCAGTAAGTGGTGGACCCGGGATTCGCACTGGCACCTGACATGCTGTACTGACCATGGCCTTCTCAGAGCGGGATTGTGACGGGGCTGGCCAGGCGGCGGTGGTCCTGGCTGAGGGCTCTGCTCAGGCAAAGGTGGGAAAGTGGGGGGTGGGCACTGGAGTGTCTGGAGCATGGGGCCGGCGCAGGAAAGGGTAGTAAGACGGAATAAGACTGAGGCAGCGGGACCCATGAGGCCTTGAATGCCGGAGGCGGCAGGGCTGATGGGGACCCTAGGATTCTGGGCTCCCGCCTTTTGCCCTGACGGTCTGTGAGTCCAAGGACAAGCCGCTCCTCCCTCCTGACGAGCCTCAGTGTTCCGGTCTGTATACCGCGGGGCCTGGCCTGGGCGAGGTTTCGGGGTCTCCCAGACTGGCCGCGAGGGGCTGGCCACCGAGAAACCTGCGCGGGCCGGCAGGTGGGAGGTCCCCGCGGGGAAGGAGCAGGGCCGGGGGGGCGGGGCCAGGACCTGACCAATCTGCAGCGAGGAGTGTGGCGCTTCCTTTGGCCAGAGGTTCCCTGGCTATTCCTGGTGACAGTGTAGGAGTAAACAGTCGCGAGGTCAGCGGGTGGAGAGAGCGGTTGGAGAGAGTGGCCGGAGCCGACAGGCACTGGAGGAGGGGACCTGGCCGAGGAGCCCCCTGAGCCCTAGTTTTGTCCCTCTGCACACGCTCCCCACCGGCCTCCAGCGTTTCTGTGGGAGGGAGGCTGGACACGGTACTCACTCCCCTTTCACAGGTGGGAAACTGAGGCCCTGAGGGAGCTGACTCCTGGGTGGGGGTGGGGGCGGCGGCTGGGGAGTGAGGAGCAGAGCTGGGCTGGTCCCCTCACTGCCAGGCCTGGGCGGGCGCAGGAAGGAAGACTGCCCAAGGCTGCACTGTCGCCCAGAGGTCCCCCGCCCAGTGTGGGGCTGTGATTACAGCCCTTTGGCGGATGAGTCCGAGCCCCTGAGCGCCGCAGAGACTGCGGAGCCCGCACCGGAACCGGCTTCCGGACTCAGTCCGTGCCCCCAGCTCCCCGCACCTTACCGGCTAACCTTACTGGTTAACGAACTGATTCCGTCTGCGGGATTCCGTGGCTGTGGCGGCAGAGGGAACCGAGTGAGGGCCTGTGGGGGAGGAGCGGGGCAGGGCCCAGGGAAGCTCCTGGTCCACCCCAGGCCTGCAGGGTGAGTGGGGGCCAGGTGGCCGGAGGAGGGCGGTGCTCCAGGCAGAGCGGAGGGGAGTAAGAGCAGAGGTGTTTGGGACCTACGAGGAGTCCCACTTTGTTCTGAGGCCGGAGGGACCCAAGGCAGGGTTTCGTGCAAATGGGGCTCCCTCTGAGTGGGGGTCAGGTCCTCCAAAAGGGGAGCCAGCTTTAGGTCTGCCAGCTGCCTGCATGTGGACCAGCTCCTGCTCAAGGAGGAGAATGGGCAGGGAGAGGGGCAGGGCTCTGCCACCACCACAATGCTGTGTTACCTCAAGCAAATTCCTGCCTTATCTGGGCCTCAGGGTCTCCATTTGCAAAGTGGGTGTGGCCCTGAGCTGTAACGTTCTGGGTGGGTAGGACAGCTCGTGGGGGACATAGGGTGTAGCATTTGACCAGCTGAACCCAGAGGAAGATGCCCAGGCCGTAACCTTTTCTGGTGGCTTACAGGTGTGACCCCACATCCTTGCCCCCAGGGGCACCTGCAGGACACCGACCCCTACCCCTCAGCAGATGCCAGAGAGAGATGAGTAGCAACAAAGTAAGTTCTCCTTCATTTCTTGTCCCCATTCGGGCCTCCCACTTCCTTCTGTGGAATGGGCTCCTGTGGACCTGCCTCAGACCCACGCCACCGTGAGTCTCTCTCCTTCCCGCCAACGAGCATCGGAGGCCTGGGGGCCCAGGTTTGAGCCTTGCTTTGGCTACTGAGCTGCTGGGTGGCGTGAGGCAGGCTCCTGCCAGTCTCTGGGCCCAGGGTCAGCTCTGCCCTCCTAGGTTTGACTGGTCTGTCTGTGGTGAAGGACCAGCAGAGGTGACTGTGGAGTGCTGTGCAGGGGGTGGGGGTGGGGAGGTGGAGTGAGCAGCAGGCAAGGGGAGGGGGCAGTGGTGACAGTCAAAGGTGATTCGCCGGGCATGGTGGCTCATGTCTGTAATCCTAGCACTCTGGGAGGCCGAGGCAGGAGGATCGCTCAAGGTCAGGAGTTCAAGACCAGCCTGAGCAAGAGCGAAGGCCCCGTCTCTACTAAAAATAGAAAGAAATTAATTGGCCAACTAAAAATATATAGAAAAAATTAGCTGGGCATGGTGGCGCATGCCTGTAGTCCCAGCTACTCGGGAGGCTGAGGCAGGAGGATCGCCCAGGAGTTTGAGGTTGCTGTGAGCTAGGATGATGCCACGGCACTCTAGCCTGGGCAACAGAGTGAGACTCTGTCTCAAAAAAAAAAAAAAAGGTGGTTCAACATAAGCATCACCTTGAGGACACCAGGATTCCCCACCATTCATTCATTCGTTCACCTACTCTGTGCCTGACCCTGCGCACCCCTTCCCTAGGGTCCACTGCAGCCTGGGCAGAGCCTGAGGTTGGAGGTGGGGCAGGCTGCCTGTATTAGTCTGGGTCTAATCAGGAGAGGGAAGCCACACAGTAATTGGACAGGAAAAGTTTATGCAAAGAGTTATCAACTGTAACAGGGCATTGGGATAACAGGGGATTGGGACTCTAAGGAACATAGGCATAGCAGATATAAAGAGCAGACCACCCCCCAGCATCACCAGGGCTGAGATCCAGGCCTTGCTGCAGAGGCCATGGCTATGGCCCACTGGGTGGCTCCAATACAGAACTGGCCCAGGGCGGGGTAGCTGCTGGCCTCTGGGTGCAGCATAAGGTTGAGTACTCTGCAGTTGCTGGACTTTGGAGAAGCTGTGATGGCAGCAAGAGCTAGAGGCATTCTGCCTGAGGAAGCTGCTGGGTGCTGCTAGTGCCAACACTCTTGGCCTCTGGGCAGTGGAGACGATGCCCTTGTTAGAGAAGCCACGTGCACTGCAGGAGCCTCTAGCAAGGCTCACGTGCACTAGCTAGTCCACCAGAACCCAGAAGCAAAGGCCTTTCCTAGTGCAATGTCTCTCCAGCACCTTCTATTCACCAAGCTTAATATGCAGCTAACTAGTGAGGGAAAATACTTAAAGGGCCCAGATCCATTTCTGCAGGACAGACAAAAAAGATAAACTTGGGGCTGAGAGGCAACTTAGATAACTTATGGAGAGTTACTGTTGGGGGAAGAGCTGGGCCCTGGTACTCAGATGTCCTGCCTGTTTCTAGACAACCTTTTAGCTGCAGCTGGAGAGAATCCTGACAGCCATGTCCAATCCAGTCCAGAACCCTCCCCCACCCCAAGGAAACTTCTGTGTTCTAGGCCCTGCCCTGGGATCTGGGATACAATAAGGTGTGAAGCTGACCCAGGCTCAGTCCTCAAAGCTCATGGCCTACTTAGAGGGATGGCAGTTTGGATGCAGTGTGATCAGTATTGTGATGGGGGAAATGAGGGGGCTGAGGGAGGCCTTCCTGGAGGAGGTGGTGCGTCAGCCGGTCTGGCATGAAGATCAAGCATTAGCCAGGCATAGTAGGTGGCAAGGCAGGGGGCACTGAGCCTGCCGTGTGGCTGGGCCCTCACTGGCCTCTCCCTCTCCAGGAGCAGCGGTCAGCAGTGTTCGTGATCCTTTTTGCCCTCATCACCATCCTCATCCTCTACAGCTCCAACAGTGCCAATGAGGTCTTCCACCACAGCTCCCTGCGGGGCCACACACGCGGGCCTGTCAACCTCAAGAAGTGGAGCATGACTGATGGCTATGTCCCCATTCTTGGCAACAAGGTAGAGCAGCCCCTTTGGGGAGCTCCCTGGAAGCGCCTGGTGGCTGATCCTGCCCATTGCCCACCATCCCTGCTCCCTTCTCCCCCTCCTGCTCTTCTTCCTCCTCCTCCTCCTCCTCCATCATCACCTCTTCTCTCCACCACCCCTCGCCCTCCTAAAGGAAAGGAGGGTCCCGGGAGTCAAGACCCTGACCCCCTCTGATTTTGTCCCCTTGCTGGCTGTGTGACCTTGTGACCTTGGTTAAGTGCCCTGCCCCTCTCTGGGCCACCAAGGCTGATATCCTACCGCCTCTTGAGTCAGAACCCTTTGGAAACACACCTCTGGTTTTCACTGCTCTCTGTCTCTGCCAGGGAGTCTGCAAGGTTTGAGAGCAGGACACGGGTACGTGACAACACAAAAGCAGTAGTAATAACAGCTGCCTTTATCAAGGGCCTGCCACGTGCCAAGCACTGTGGTCACCAGTAATCCTCAGACAAATCCTATGAGGTCAGCTTTATTCTCTCTCTTGAAGAGATGGGGTAACCAAGGCTCAGAGAGGTGAGGTCCCTTGTCCACAGCCACACAGCAAGGAGGGGAAGGAGACAAGGTGTTTTCCAACCTCTGCTAAGTTGCAGCTACGTAGAGAGGCCAAAAGTCCTTCCTGGAGACTTAGATTTTCCTTGAATAGCCATGAAATTCAGGTTGTATTTCTGGGGTTCACCATGTAGTACCTCTCCTTCCTCATCGACCCTCTTATATTTTCTTTAGGGCTTTTGGACACAGCACAGAGGCCTGGGCTCCAGACATACCCTCTCTGGGGAAGGGCCCATTTGTGAGTGTTTAGAGACAGATTAACACCTAATGGAGTCTTTCTCTACCCTAAGAACCCTTGAAAGAGGAAGAAAAGGGGCCCAGCTCGCGCGTGGGTGAGGTGGGAAGGAGTGAGGCAGAGCCAGGCTCGTGGAGCTTCTGGCCCAATGGGGAAGCCAGAAAACGAGAGCTCAGGAGAGTGGGAGAGACTGTCGGTCAGTGTACGTGGGACACGTTGCTGGATCCCAGAGTAAGGGCTCAGGGAAGGCTGCCTGTAGGAGGTGCCATTTGAGCTTAGCCTTGAAGAGTGACTGGGAATTCCATGGGCAAAAATTAGTTTCAGAGAGCATGTGGTTCGAACCCATTCGTTTCACCCACGGAAACACAGAGGCCCAGACGGGCTTTCACAGCCTTCCTTAATAGTAAGGGGGTGTCTCGCTTCCGGGTGATGTGGAAATGCCCAGGGTGCATTTGGAGAGATGTCCTTTTTGGGGACGGAGGAATCTGTGGTCACATAGACCTGGGTTCAAGTCCTGGCACTGCACTTCTCCACCGCATCACCTTCTATTCTCTGCCTTGTTGATTCCGCCCCAAATGAGCGCCTCTACTCCCGCCTAGGAGTCTTTGTGCTTGCTGTCTCTCCTGTCTTCAGGATGTCTTTTCAGGTGGTTCTTTCTCATCCTGTGGGGCTCAGATCAGAGAGGCCTCCCCAGGCGACCTTTCTAAAGTCACCCCCAGTCCAGTCACTCGTGATCACCTGCCCCTATTTTATGTTTTCTTGGCATGTATCACGTTCTTTTCTGTCTCCCTGACTGAGTTCCTTGAAGGCAGGAGCGGGGTCTGTTTTACTCATCGCTCTGTCCCACGTACTTGCCCATTAGCCCTTTGCACTTGGATGTCGAGTGTGACTCAACACGGTTAGCAAAAATTATAGATATTAAAATTACTCCTTGAATGTATCAATAATTTGAAATATAAAAAAAATCCCAATAAATAAGTTTGTATGAAAAGAAACTCCAGTTTTTTATTCTATTGCCACGCTTTGTAAAATCTGGGGTATTTAAAAAATTAAATCTCGAGTAGAATAAAGGAATTGAGAAAAAAGCAAGCGAGTGCAAAGGGTTAGCCAGCTTGCTAGAGATGGTTGTTGAATGGCAAATGAATGGGGTTTACTTTCCCTGTCTTTAAAATGGGTATAATAATTCCTGGCTCCTAGAGGCCTGGACATATGGAGCACAGGGCTCAGCATGAAGTGACCTCGATAATGTTGGCTTTCCTTTGCCCCCCAGACGCTGCCCTCCCGGTGCCACCGGTGTGTGATTATCAGCAGTTCCAGCCATCTGCTGGGCACCAAACTGGGCCCCGAGATTGAGCGTGCCGAGTGTACAATCCGCATGAATGACGCGCCCACCACGGGCTACTCAGCCGATGTAGGCAACAAGACCACCTTCCGCGTGGTGGCTCATTCCAGCGTATTCCGTGTGCTGCGGAGGCCCCAGGAGTTCGTCAACCGGACCCCTGAACCCGTATTCATCTTCTGGGGGCCCCCGAACAAGATGCAGAAGCCACAGGGCAGCCTTGTGCGTGTCATCCAGCGGGCAGGCCTGGCGTTCCCCAACATGGAGGCCTACGCCGTCTCTCCCACCCGCATGCATCAATTTGATGACCTCTTCCTGGGTGAGACGGGCAAGGACAGGTACCAGCCTCCCTCCCATCCCCTCTGGCCAGCCCTGTGCTCCCTCTCAGCATGTTCTGCCCAGAGGGGCCTGTTGCTCCCAGCATGCACTGTTCTGAAGGTGTGGTCAGGTTTCTAGGAGAGTTCTCTTCATGTCCAGCTGTTAACATGGGTTTTCCAACATGCTCTGCATGGCCTCATCTCCCCAGGAGGGCTTCCTCCCAGCATGCACTGCTCTGAGGGCACAAGGACTCCCAGCATGCTCTGCTCTGAGATTGCACAGTCACTCCTAGCACCTTTCTGGGAGAAGCTCCCCATAGCATACCTAAGGTAAAGTCTTCCCTACTCCCAACATGTCTTGCTTAAGCACACAGTTGGCTCCCATCATGCTCTATTCTAGGGATACATCTAGGCCAGTGCTGTCCAATAGAAATATGTGAGCCACATACGTAATTTAAATTTCTATAGTAGTCACATTCAAAAAAGTAAAAAGATGGCCGGGCGCAGTGGCTCAAGCCTGTAATCCTAGCTCTCTGGGAGGCCAAGGTGGGCGGATCGTTTGAGCTCAGGAGTTCGAGACCAGCCTGAGCAAGAGCGAGACCCCATCTCTACTATAAATAGAAAGAAATTAATTGGCCAACTAATATATATAGAAAAAATTAGCCAGGCATGGTGGCACATGCCTGTAGTCCCAGCCACTCGGGAGGCTGAGGCAGCAGGATTGCTTGAGCCCAGGAGTTTGAGGTTGCTGTGAGCTAGGCTGATGCCACGGCACTCACTCTAGCCTGGGCAATAAAGTGAGACTCTGTCTCAAAAAAATAAAATAAATAAATAAATAAACAAAAAAGTAAAAAGAAACAGGTGAAATTAATATATTTTATTTAACCCAATATAATCAACATATGGCTCATATACATATTTTGTAAGATTTATACCTAAATTTCTAAAAACTTTTGGAGCTATTATATATGACTATAAAAAACTTTTTTTGGTTCCCAATTGTTCATTGCTAATATATAGAAAGAGTATATAGAAATTGATTTTTTTTTTTTTGAGACAGAGTCTCGCTTTGTTGCCCAGGCTAGAGTGAGTCCCATGGTGTCAGCCTAGCTCACAGCAACCTCAAACTCCTGGGCTCAAGCAATCCTTCTGCCTCAGCCTCCCTAGTAGCAGGGACTACAGGCATGCGCCACCATGCCCGGCTAATTTTTTCTCTATATATTAGTTAGCCAATTAATTTCTTTCTATTTATAGTAGAGACGGGGTCTTACTCTTGCTCAGGATGAATTCGAACTTCTGACCTCTAGCAATCTGCCCGCCTCGGCCTCCCAGAGTGCTAGGATTACAGATGTGAGCCACCACACCCAGCCGACTGGTTCTTGAATGTTGAATCAGCCTGCATTTCTGGAGTAAATCTCACATGGTTGTGATGTATTTGTAGATAGATTGATAGATAGATATATAGCTGGATATGATTTGCTAATATTTTTTCGAGATTTTTGTGTCTGTGTTCATGAGAGATATTGATCTGTACAGTTTTTTGGTACTAGCTTTGCCTGGTTTGGCTATCAGGGTCATACTGGCATCAGAAAATGACTTGGGAAATGTCCCCTCTTCCATTTTTCTGGAAGAGATTGTGTAAAATTGGGATTATTTCTGTTTAAGTGTTTGGTAGACTTTGCCAGTAAAATGCTCTGGGCCTGGAGAGTTGTTTTTCAGAAGGTTTAAAACTATGAATTCAATTTCTTGAATAATTATGGTATATTCCAGTTATCTATTTCCTCTTGGGTGAGTTTTGGTAGTTTGTGGGTTTGAAGGAATTGGCCCATTTCATGTAAGTTGTCAAATGTATGTATGTGGTTGTTTGTGGACTTTTCTTATTATTCTTTGAATGTTTGCAGGGTTTATGGTGATTTCCCCTCTTTTATTCTTGTTGTCGGTAATTTGTATCTTCTCTTTTTCTTTGTCAGTCTTGCTAGAGGTTTATTTTTTTTAAAATCTTTTCAGAGTACCACCTTCTACAAAATACATGCAAAATATTTTCAGCTTGAAATGTAATCAGTATAACAAATTATCAATGAAATAGTCTACATTGTTTTCATACTAAGAAATCCAGTATGTATTTACACTTACAGCGGATCTCAACCACATGTCAGTACTCACTGACCACACGTGGCTGGTGGCCACTGCGGTGGAAGCACCAGGTTCTGGGCTAGGCTCCCAGGCCTTGCTCTGAACTGCAGTCACTCCAGTATGACCACTTCTGATTAGTCTCCCCTTAGGGCACAGCTGCTTTTAGCATGCTCTCTAGACCCAGCCTGCCCTACTGTGACTGGTCTTCTTGGAAGCACATTCTCACTCTTCCCCTCAAAGGCAGTCCCTCCACACCCCTGTCTCTGCCTGGACAGCCCTCTGCCACAGGCCATGCTTCCAGAGCAGGGCTGGACTGGGGTAACTGAAGTAGGGGGTAGGGCCCCGCTGTGTGGGCGGGAGGAGTTCCAGGAAACTCCAGTGGGTTGGCCACCCCTCCCTGCCTGCTGGCCCCCCTTTGCCTGTGTGCCCCCTCATCACCACCCCTCTCTGTCCCCAGGGAAAAGTCCCACTCGTGGCTGAGCACAGGCTGGTTTACCATGGTGATCGCGGTGGAGTTGTGTGACCACGTGCACGTCTATGGCATGGTCCCTCCCAACTACTGCAGGTGAGCTGCCTAGCCAGGGCCCTCCTAGGACAATGCCCTGTCACTGGCCGCAGGATGGAGCTGGGGGCCTGGAAACCTTGCATGGGAGTGTCTAAAAGGGCTTCTACTTCATGGTATTCAAACTGCTCTGCAGAGATCCAAGCTTCCTCAAGCTCCCTCAGGGGCCTCCACCCCAGGCTCAGCCAGAGTTTGTTTATTAATAATAACTATTATTAGTAGTATGATATGAAAAGCCCACTAAGTGACAGCTATAATTTACTGAGTTCTGACCACGCACCGAGCGTGGTTACGTTTATTAGCTGACTTACTCCTTACAGCAACCCTAAGCGATAGGAACTGCTACTTTCCCCATTTCAGAAATGAGAAAGACTAAGGAGGATATTTTATGAATGGCGTAAGGTCACCCAAACAGTAGGAGGTGCGTCCAGGCTCTTGTGCCCACAGTCCTGCCTCTACTCTACACTGCCGCCCTCTTGGGGAAAGGGAAAGGTGCCACTGCATTAAAAGAAAAAGTCTGATGGTTACAAACCGAGTCCACCCTACACTCATTTTACAGAGGGGAAAACCGAGGGCTGGGGAGGGCCAGGGATTTCCCTTACTGAAGTCCTACAGCAGGGGAGGGGCGGGGCAGGAAGGGCAAGGGCCCTGCCATGATGACCCCATCTTCCCTGCCCCAGCCAGCGGTCCCGCCTGCAGCGCACGCCCTACCACTACTACGAGCCCAAGGGGCCGGACGAGTGTGTCACCTACATCCAGAATGAGCACAGCCGCAAGGGCAACCACCACCGCTTCATCACCGAGAAGAGGGTCTTCTCATCGTGGGCCCAGCTGTACGGCATCACCTTCTCCCACCCCTCCTGGCCCTAGCCCACCCTGCCTGTGGGACCGTAGGAGGAACACGGGAGAAGTGGCTCTCTGTCCAGCGACTCAACTGTGGGCCGTCTTCTGGCCAATCAAAGCTGGCTGGAGTGTCTCCCAGCCAATCAGGGCCTTGATGAGAATGTATCCTCCAGCCAATCAGGGCCCGGGGGTATCTCTAGGCCAGTCAGGGATTTGGGAGTCTATGTGGTTAATCAGGGGTGTCTTTCTTGTCCTGTCAGGGTCTAAGCTTAGTCATTCAGGGTATAAGGGTGCTTCTGAGTCAATCTGAGGCTAAGGACATGTCCTTTCCCATGAGGTCTTGGTTCAGAGCCCCAGGAATGGACTCCAAGTCACTCCCTCGTGGGTCGGGACGGTGGGGTCCCATCCCAAGGAACTGGGAACTTGGTGTTGCCCCCTCAGTTCCTAGAATCAGAAAGAGATCACTTGGGGGTGGAAGCTGTCCGGAGGCCAGGCCAGAGAATCTGTGGGGTTGCGGAGGTTGTGGGGGTTTGGGGAGTCCCAGAGGTGGGAGGCCAGTGTCCAGGCCTTGGCTGTGCCCTGAGTTACCTTGGGCAACCCCCCCCTCTCCGGGTGCCCTTTTGTCTGTGTCAGGTTCTGAGGTGGTCTGAGACCCTTTCCCACCGCAGCCCACCGCCCTCGGGTCTGTTCTCCCTGAGGCTGGGTCCCCCAGCCACTGTCCCTTGCTGGGAGCCAGCTCCTGGGTGGTCTGGGGTGCCCTCCCCACCTCCGGGAAAACTTTAGGGTATTTTTGTGCAAAGTGCCCACGGCTGGGGGACTGTGACAGGAATGGGACACCCTTCAGCTGTTTTCTTAGCCCCTCAGCCCAGCTGCCATCAGCTTGGCTCTTAAAGGGCCAGGCCTCCTCCTCTGCCCTCCAGCAGGGAGGTTTCCACTAGTTCAAGACTTTGGGGCTGAGAAAAGGGGATCCCAGCCACACTGGGGTTTCACACGGCCCCTGTCTGGAGCCACTAAGGGCTTCTGAGGGTCTCCCCCGAGCCGGCCTGGGATGGCTGTGGGGAGCTGGGAGCTCTGTTACCTGGCTCCGCGTCAGGCACTTTATTAAAGCTGGGCCTTACTGGGGTGTGTTTGGCCCCTGCCCTTCGGGAGCCTGGAAGGGAAGGGCTTGGGGAGGAGGCTGTGAGGTGGGAGGGACCGGGCAGGGAGGCCAGCAGCAAGCCACTGCACACTGGGGTAATGGAGGGGCAGTGACTGCCCCAGACTTGGTTTTGTAATGGTTTGTACAGGAATAAACACACCTAAGCTCCAGCCTCGTGTCCCATGTCTCCTGGGTGGAAGCTCAGCTGGTGCAGCGCTGCATGCACCAGGCACCGTTGGTCAGGAACGTGGAGACCTGACTGGAGGTGGGGGTACGGAGCCAAGCCCACCTGGCTTTTCCTGTCCCTGTTTTACGGTACCTGTGTGGCCTTTGGTGACGCACTTCATCTCTGAGAGCCCCAGTTTCTTCATGGACCAAATGGGACCAGATGCTGCCCTTAGGGAGCCCAGGTTCTAGGTGAGGGGAGGCCCCCATGGCTCTGCGAAGAACTCCTGTAGAAGCTGGGGAAAGAGTCCGGCAGGAAGTGTGGAAGGGGTGTGGATGGGGGGGCAACATCCCGGCCATAGGGCCAGAGATTGCTTGGCTCAGCTCAAAGGCGTGGGGGCCTGATGGGCAGGGGGCTGAAACTTCCTGCTAAGCCCTGCAGCGGGGAGGCTGGGGAGGCTGGGACCCTGGCAGGGGTGTGGTGAGCGGGGACTCTACCTTGCTGCCAGCCTCTCACAGAAAGGCAGATTGGCAGGAGGCAGGGGGTCTGTGACTCTGAGTTTACAACCTGTTTAGGCAGATAAGATGCCCTTGGGAGTGAGGCCTAACAAAGGGTGACTGTGTGAGACAAGGGCAGGCAGCCTGCTGGGATCTCCCAGGATCCCGGGGCTGCCAGGGACAGGAAAGAGAGCTTTCCCTGGGCACCAGGCCAGCCGGATGGTGGGCCACCGAGGCTGGGAGGCAAGAATGGCACCTTGCATTTGTCTCTCAGTTCTCATAGTCAATCAGCAGCCACAGGCCATGTACTGTGCTGTGGGCCCCATTGATGAGGGAGGGTGTGTCGGGGGGCGGGGACGAATGGCCCCAGCAAGCCTCAGCCAGCTGCAGAGCAGCGAGAGGCAGCAGTGAGAGATCAGACTGCTTGGGGCCAGATGGCAAAGGGCCGTGAGTGCCAGCCTGAGGGGGCAAAGCCTTGATCCTTCTTGCTTGGAGAAGTCCAGCGGGCCCCAGCGGGACAGTGGGGCCACAGCAGGATGGTGGGTCCCAGGGGCTGAGCATGTGCAGGGTAATGTTGGCTGTTGGGGGAGGGTACTGGAGGGACAGAGACTCCTCACTAAGTCCACGTCTGGGGAGCCTACTGCCCAGCGTGGCTGTGGGGATATGGGAACATGGCCCACTTCCGGCCCCGGGCCGTGGCGGGGAATCTGGGCCCAGGAAGAGGTTTTGGGTGGAATTTCTCCCAGAATGCCGTGGCTCTTCTCTCTGCCCGCCCGTGGGCACGAAGGACCAGAGAAGGTGTCAAGAGGACGTCTTGCTGGGTCGGACCCTGGGTAGTTTAGTTTAGCATCAGGAGGTGGGACTATGGTGGGCCTCAACCCCAGCTCCTCAAACTCCCACCCCCTCGGGGACCCCGTGGGGACTGGTCTGCTTGCCAGAGTCAGCTTCCCGAAGCCCCCTTGGCACAGCTCTCTTTGCTCTGAAACCTTCCCTGGCTCCCCATTCACTGGCCAGGACCAAACCCACCTCCTCGTTTGCTGTTCCAGGTCTCCCACACCCATCCCTGCACCCCTCTACCAGTTCCCCCTGCAAAGCCCATGCGGCCCCACCTCTGTGGAAAGGGCCCTACGCCCACCCTGCTTGGGGGTGTGGTGTCTCCTTCTGTACCTCCCCCAGCTGCGGCCCTAGTGAGTGGCAGCCAGCTGCTCTCTACGTTTCCCTCCAGCTGTTTCCTACCTCCAGCTGTTGCGGACGCTTGGTGGGTTCCGCCAGGCCCTCCTGGGGAGCGCCACCCCCAAACCAGGCTCCCCCTGCACCCCGTGTGCTGACCTGTGGATCCCGCAGTGAACTTCAGAGTGAGGAGGCCCCAGAATGCTTCACCCTGGCTGGTTTGTTTTAAGCCTTGGAATTCTTTCTTTAACCAAAATATTTTTTTAATGTTTTTAAAAGTTGGTTTCATTTTTATATGTTTGTGTTTTTAGATTTGTGGTCATAAAACAACTTAAATTGTATGAATGATATGGTAGAAAGGGAAGGCACCACCCTGCCCTATTGCCTGTTAGTGTAGGATATAATCTTCCAGATCTTTCCTCCATGTAGTTTTTTCCTTCCCTTTCCCTCTTTTTCCTTCCCCGTTGCCCCTCCTTTTTTCTTTCTTTAGGTTATAGCTGGGAAATAAAACCCTGAAACTTTAATATCCCAGCATTGGTGGAAAATCCATCATTCATATACAAATGAAATAATTAAAACAGGTACTTAAAATTTTTTTATTTATAGACTTTATTTTTGAATTGTTGTGAAAAAAAACCACATAACATAAAATTAACCAGCTTAGCCAACCAGCTCACACTGTTGTACAACAGATCTCCAGAACTTTTTCATCTTGCAGATCTAAAACTCAGTCCCGGTGAAACCGGCTAGCCCTCTCCCCTCTCCCCGGCCCCGGCAGCTGCCGTGCTACTTTTCTGTTTCTGTGAGTTTCTCTCCTTTAGATGCCTCATGTAAATGGAATCACACGCTGTTTTTCTGTTTATGACTGGCTTATTTAACCAGCGTAATGTCCTCGAGGTTCATCCATGTCAAAGTTGTTTTATGAAAAGTAATAGATGCTTGTCGTACGGAGGAACAGAGAGAAGCTTGGGGAAGCCCTTACCTAGGAAGTGAAAGTCTCGCCTGTAGCCAGGTGGTCACACACCCCACAGCCGCCTTCTCAGCCCTGTTTCATTTCAGCAGTTCTAAGATGTTATCAATTTGAATGTAAAACAACGTGATTTTAACTTCGCAGAATTAAAATGCCAAAAATATATATATCTGGGAACAGATTTTACACACACACACAACGTCCCTGTGTAGTTAGCGTTATTTTTATGCAGGTGGGATGAGACCAGCACAATTGGGCTTTTTGGCAGTTTCTCACCAACGCTATGTGTGTCCAGGGCCTCTTGCCCCACCGGCTGCGAAGAACGTGGGCTTCCTTTCTCACTCGGTCTCTGCGGCTGAGCCATCACCTCTCCATCTCCCCTAGCTGTGCCACCAACCCAGTCAGTCCCCACTGACCCTAGAAAAGCTTCCTGTGTGAATTTTTGTGCCCACATGTGTTTATTTGAAATGAATTTCTAGAAGTCGAAGGGGCACATCCGAAGCATTGATTTACATTGTCAATTTGCTTTTCCCAAAGGTTGTGCCAGTGCACGCACCCATGAGAGAACCACAAACAGCTTCTAATGCAGAGCCTCTGACCCACAGCGCCCACCCCCAACTAAGCTCCCAAGAAGTAAGGACTTGTCTGACACCACAGGTAGCAGAGCTGGGACTGGACGCAGGCCTCCTGGTGTCTGGCTGCTGTTGTTGCTAAGGCACCGCCACCTAAGGTTGTCTCAATCTCCTGGTAGTCTCACTGTCTTGCTCAAATACCTTCCATGGCTCCCTGGTGCCTAGAAGACAAATTCCAAATTCAGTCCACCCTGCCAGCTGGGACTGCTGCCTTCAAGGTCCTGAAGCTGGACAGCCGTGGGCTCTCGTTCCTACCCTGCTACACTATTGAGGACCTCCCGTTATGTGCCAGTCCCTCTGGAAAATGCCGGGTAAACACACACATGGCTTTCTACAGGGAAGCTCAGGCAGGCAATTGACGTGCTGGCTTCACATCCCTTCCCCGTGTTAAAGCACGGTGAGCGCTCGTTAGCAGGAGCTATTCTTTTACTCAGGGTCACCCATCGCTGCCTGGGTGCCCACAGCACCCTGAACGTCCCACAGCCCAGCGCTAACTCACTGGGCGCTGTCTTGCAGCTCCATGGGGACAGGGCTGTTTTTTATGGGTGGCCTTTGTGGCCCTGGGGAGTGTCAGCTCCAGAGGAGCTTGAAGGGCCCCTCCCAACAGGGTGGAGGAGTCCCAGGTGGGGCTGGCCCCAGACCTCTGGGCAGGCTCTGAGGAGGGGCCAAAGCCGGGAGTCCCTGCCTCCTGCCTCTCGCCCTTCCCTCCCTGGTCTGCTTCTCTCTGCCACCAATGCGCTGTGGCATCTTGTGCAAAGAGCCTCTCCTCTCCAGGCCTCAGTTTCTCCAAGTGCCATCCAGAGAGCCTGGCCTTGTACACTGGAGTGTACCCCGGGCACAGTGGCGGTAACAGAGGAATGGAAAACTCCTGGCAAACTGTAGAGTGTGGTGCACATGTGTGGGCCCAGCCACCAGGGGGTGCACGGGGCAGCAAGGGGGCGCCAGCCTTGCCTTGGCTTCCCGTTGGCTGAGGCGGTCTCCACTCCATTCCCGGTCTCCCGTCCGCTCTCCCTCCCCCTTCCCTCCCTCCCTGCCCTCGCTGGGAGCGCTGGCTCCCGGCATGCCGCGCGCGTGCTGACAGCCTTATAAATAGTCGCCTGTGCAGGCGGCCGGTGAGGACAGGCAGGGCACACACTGGCCCCAGTGCCCACCCGCACCCCTCCCCAGGTCAGTGCGCGCCGGTGGATGTCTGGAGGGAGCGCCACCTGGGGGAGGGCAGGGCGTGTTTTTGTTGCTATCCTTGGGTTTTGTGTGTGTGTGTGTGTATCCGTGGGTATGATCTGTGTGTGTGTGTGTGTGTGTGTGTGTGTGTGTGTGTGTATTACCCCGGCTCTGGTTATTTGTGCCTACCTGCCTGTGCCTTTGTGGATCCGTGCATGTGTGTGTGCATGTGTGTATGCATGTGTGTGTGTGTGTGTGTGTGTGCGCTGCAGGTCCTCCCAGCCTCGAAGACAGTCACCCCTTTGTCACTCCTGGGGCTCCAGGTCCCTGCCCTTGGCACGTCCCAGCTGGGGCCCAGGCTCCCAGACTGTGGCCTGGCTCCCTGCCCCAGAGGACCAGGGCAGGGACAGCCTGTGTGCTGGGAGGGGCTCTCCTGTCACGTCACTTTGAGTGTTGGGGGAACTGGAAGCCCCCAGATGCTTAGCCCCTGTCCCAGCCTCCTGGCTGGAGCCCCAGGGCCAGCACTTGGGACCTTCCTGCAGCACTGCTCAGCTGCCCACACAGCACTCTCCAGTAGCGGCGGCGGGACAGGCCCAGAGAGGGGACTGTGGCTGCCCAAGGTCACGCAGCTGAGTGGTGCAGCTGGGATTTGAACACCAGTTGGTTGCCAAGTGCTGGGAAGGCTGCTCTTGGATAGGAGCTGGGATACCTGGGCCTTGCCTGGTCTCACCTTGTAGTTGGGGTTAAGTCATTGTCCCTCTTGACCCAGACTCCCCAGGCCACTGAGCAGGCCACTCAGTGATGCTAGGAGTGGCTGGAGCCCTGGTCCCGGGGCCTTATAAGGCCTGGTGCTTAGCCCGTAACCCAACTCTGTCCTGGACCCCTGGCCTCTGTGAGGTCTCCTCACAACCCAAGTTATTTTGGTCAAGGAAGTGGCAGGTGCCAGCAGGACGGAGGGGCTTAGGTTACTAGGAGGGGGCGGGGCAGGGTCGAGCCACTTCTCAGGGCTTCACTGTGGTTGTCCCTGGCTGGGACACTCCTCCACCCCTGGGCAGCTGCTGAGGGGTGCTTGGCAGCTCCTACCCCTCCTCGAGCGCACTCAGCAGGAAAAGGGCTGTAACTCATGCCCACAGCCGCAGAGGCCATCGGCAAAGGTACTGAAGGTCCTGCCAGGTGCCCAGCCCAGAGCAGCAGAAAACCAGACCCAAGTTTCACCCCAGCCAGGCCCTTGAGCTAGTCTGTCCTCTCCGAGCCACCATTTCCTCCCAAGAGGACAGCGGGGATGGAGTGGGCTCCCCAGCCCTGGGCCAGGCCCAGTCGGCGAGGACACGGCCCGCAGTGTAGTGAAGAGGCCCAACACAGCGTGGTGTGTGCGATGCCTGGGGAAGGTCAGAAGGAGGCACCTGCCAGTGTGGGAGCGGAGGACAGAGTCCAGGAAGACTTCCTAAAGGAGGTGACACCCGAGCTGAGTCCTAAACAATGTCGAGGTGGGGAAAGGTATCCAGGCATTGAGTACACCATCTGCCAAGGCCTGAGGAGGCACCATCATGGCGGGTGAGCGAGTCCGAGCAGTGCCAGTGGCAGCTGAGAGGTCTGCGGAGGGCAGAGGGGCCCTGTCGCGGTGAGGTCATGGATTGGAGAGGGACTCAGGAGCAGGGAGGTGGGGGTGCAGGGGTGTGGGAGGAGAGCCTTCGTGCTGACCAGTCTCTTGCTTGGTGATCAGGGCCTGGAGCCAGGGCTCTGCAGGGCTGTTAGTAACTGAGGGGGGTCCATGGGGGGCCTTTGGGGCATGGCCGTCCTGGGCTTGGGAGGGAGGCCTGGGCTGGCTGCACAGGGAGCCTGAAGCCAAGAGTGAGAGGGCGGTGGAGGGGCTGGGGTGGCGTCCCAGAATCAAGGGTCAAGCGAGGTTCAGGCAAGAGTGGCTGTGGTGGTCACGGGTGGCCTTGGAGAGGGCTGGCGGAGGGTGAAGACATGGAGGCACAGAGTGGGGGCACAGAGTAGGGAGGCACAGAGTGGGGAGGCACAGAGTGGGGGAGGCACAGAGTGGGGGCACAGCGGCGATGGGGTCTCTGCTTGCTGAGGGGAAGGCGGGCAGTGAGGCTAGGTGAGAGGGTGGGGATCCACGGCCCTGTGCAGCAAGATGGATGCACAGGGCAAGAGCCTGGGACCACCTCACTTTGAAAACTGCAAAGGCTTGTGTCCCTGTGAGCGGCTCCTACGGACCCGCCCTTCAGGCCTCTGTGTTCCCTGGAGCATCCCCATCCAAACCTTGGCCCAGAGGAGGACACACGTAGCTCTGTCTGCCTCCTGGCAGCTTTCCCCGGCCCTGGGGAGCGTTGTCAAGGCATCTGGGTGACGCTGGACCCAGTCCCACTCCCTGTCTCCTGGGAGTGGCTGGGGAGCAGCTCAGCCTCCTTGCCCCTCCAGCGGGAACGGAGGGGGGTGGGAGTGGGTGGGGTTACTGCCCTCCTGTGACAGGTGAGACTCTTCCAAGGTCACCCAGCCTCCTGGGCCTTCCCTGCCCCATCGGCCCCTCTGCCCTCAGGTTGCATGCGGGGCCTGGTGTGGCTTGGTGGGAGCTGGTCAGGGTGGGGAGAAGCCCCCCCGCCCCCACCCAAACCTGTGCCCTTGTCTTGCAGAGCACTGACTTGGCTCCCAGGACCACAGCAGGATGGAAGGTACGAGGCTCCTCTCTGTCCCACTTGTTGGCGGGCCTCAGTGTGCCTATCCGTGCAGGGGGTGTGCTCGCAGGCCGTTCTGGGGGGCTGGAGGAGGCTCCGGGGCTGCCAGAGTAAGCCTGTCTGGGAGCCACCGGCATCCTCCTCTGGCCTCTCACGGGCTGTGCCAGCTTCAAAATTAATTTTAGAAGCAACAAGTCCTCCCTGAGGCTCCGGAGGGCCCCAGGGCTCCCCTCCTACACTGGTATTTGTGGAGCTGAGTCCCTGCCTCTTTCTGGAGAGGGGGGCATGGGGGAGGGGAGGCCTGCCCCATGAAGAGGCACCCAGTATGCAAAGTGCCAAGCCTTTAGGATGAGGCAAGTTCCTGTCCCTCTCTGGGACTCAGTTTCCCTGTCATCCAGTGGGGCCTTGAGGAGGTCTTGGGCCCTCCTGGCTCCTGGGGGTGGGAGGGAGACACAGGGCAGGCAGAGGGCCCAGAACGGGCCGCCCTGGGCTGCTGGCAGCTGCATCTGTCCAGGCCCTGGCACCGTGCCTTGGCCTAGGCGGCTCTTAAAGGAGCTCTCGGGCCTGGCTGCTGCAGCTGCCTAGAGCCAGTGGTCGCCCTTCTGCCCCGAGCTTTGAACATCAGCCACTGTGGTGATGTGGCCTCCCTCCACCCCCAGCTTGTGCCTCCCCCCACCCCCCCCACGGGAGCCTGAAGGAGGAGTCGTTCTTCTGACAGCTCCTCTAGGCCTCCAGCCTCAGAGCCGGGAGGGCCCTGGGAGCTGCCAGCCGCCTCCTCAGTGGGCCAGGGACAGAGAACCAGAGAGGGACAGAGGCTTCTTCCTTGGGGTCACACAGCAGGGTGGGTTACAGCCTGAGAAGAGGGGAAGACTGGGAAGCCCAGGGCAGAGACCTGGGTTCTGGTTCTGGTTCCGGTTCTGACATCCCTTGTGCAGGCCCCTCCCTCTCTAGGCCTCAGTTTCCCTCTGCCCAGATCTAATGGCCAGTGTGGCGAGGCAGAGGCTGGAACGCAAGTTCGCTTCCCTGTCCGGGCAAGAGTTCCATGTGCCCACTGCAGCCCTCCTCCCCGGCAACCGTCTCCAGGGCAACATGTGTTGTGGTTGCCAACTCCACATTAGCACTGCGGGGAGGCGGGCGATGGGCAGGCCCAGTCCTGGGAGGGGAGGGGAAAGGCCACAGTAGAACAGGACCATGGGCAACTGTGTCTCCGGTGACTCCCTGAGCAAGGAAGACCAGAAGGCCAAAGGTGACCAACCCCTGGGGCCCAGCCACGCTCAGGGAGGCCTCACGGGAGTGGCCTCCAGCCCCTTAGCCTCCAGGCCTCGGCCTCTGCGGGTCCCTCTGCCTATAACACCCACCCCTCCCTGACCTCTCTGGCCTCCGAGCTTTTGACCACATTACTGCTCACTCTGGGCTGGGACTTGTTGGCCTCCATGACAGGAGCGCGAGCCACGTCTGTCCGCTTGCCTAGGGTGCAGCACAGGCCTGGGACTCCAGGGGCGCCTCTGGCTATTGGCCAAGCAAGTGACTGACCCTTGCTCCCCTTTTCTCTCCCGCAGAGAAGCTGAAGAAATCCAAGATCATCTTTGTGGTGGGTGAGTCGCAGGTGGGCAGGCGGCGTGGCTAGTAGGGGTTGGGGGTCTTTGCAGGCGCCGGTGGAAGCCCCGGCCTGGAGCTGCAGCCTGGGCTCCGCCCCTCCCTTGCTGGGGTCCCTGGTGGCCCCTGTCTCAGGGTTTCTGAATGGGTGGGCCCTTGCAGGCGGGCCTGGCTCGGGGAAGGGCACGCAGTGTGAGAAGATCGTGCAGAAGTATGGCTACACCCACCTCTCAACCGGGGACCTGCTGCGGGCCGAGGTCAGCTCAGGCTCAGCCAGGGGCAAGAAGCTGTCGGAAATCATGGAGAAGGGACAGCTGGTGCCGCTGGTGAGTGGGCCCTGGTAGTGTGAGGGGAATGGGTGATGGTGACCCTGAGCAGGCACATGCCAGCAATGCCCACGGGATATTGGCAAGGCTGACCACAGCCCTCCCTGGCTCTGAACCCTCCTGTGGCTCCCACTGCCTGTGGCACAAAATTCCTTCTGGAAGCTCCCGAGACCCTGCAGGACCCTGCCCTGCTGCCTATTCTCCCCTGTACTCCGTCCTCTGGCCACCTTGGCCTTTGTGTCCCTTCAAACTGGCCACACTCCTTTCTGCCTGGAATGTTCTTTCCTCTTCAGTTTTCAGACCCCCCGATTCCCCAGATTTGGGCTAAGACCCCCCCTAATTTTATATTCCATTAGCCTCCCTTCTTTGCTTGGACGCCTTGTGTCATGCTGGGAAACTGACGAATCAACTGTGGGATTGTCAGGCCCTCATCAGACCCTGAGCTTCCCCAGGACAGGGAAGGTCTGATTTGTCCACAGCCGTGTCCTCAGGGCTCAGGCTGCCACCTGGCTGGGAGGAGGGCTCAGGAAACACCGTGGTGTGACGTGCATGCTTCATTCATCCGGCCAAAGACCCCACAGTTCTGTGGAGGCTTCCTGGGGCGGGAGGCCTGTTTGGGACATTGTGTCAGAGAGGAGGCGCGTTTGAGGCAGCGGGACCAGCACAAGCAACGGCCTAGAGAAGGGATGGGGAGGCTTACGTCCCCTTCCTCCTGCTGTGCCCCAGGAGACAGTGTTGGACATGCTCCGCGACGCCATGGTGGCCAACGCAGATACTTCCAAAGGCTTCCTGATCGACGGCTACCCGCGGGAGGTGCAGCAGGGAGAAGAGTTTGAGCGGCGGGTAAGGCAGGAGCTGTGATAAAGGGCAGCGTTTGGGGTGTGGTGGGGGAGAGGGAGAGGGAGAAGGGCTGATTCATGGGCTGTGGGTGAGGAGGAAAACCAGGAAGACTTTCTGGAAGTCTAGAAGTAGGTCTAGAAGAAGGGAAAGCCCCAGTTTGTGGAGGTCACAAACCTGGGCTCAGGTTCCAGCTCAACATCTTGAGACCTTGGGCCATTCTTTCTGCGTCTCTAAACTTCAGTTTTCCCAACTGCAGAATGGGGGTGACAGGTCACAGCTCTGTAAAGGGCGGCGTGGGGATTAGAGAGGATGCTCCCTTCCAGTGCAGGGCTTGGCGCCCAGTAAACACACAGTTGGAGCAGCAGGGAACAGCATTGGCAGGATGGAAGGGTAAGGCTGTTGTTGGGAGAGCGCAATATGTGGGTAGGCCGACCCCGGGTAATGTGCACAAGGCGGTTCAGGCCTGGCTGGGGGACTCGAATGTCAGGGAGGGGCATCTGGTCTCCTTCCAGGGGCAGTCTGGCTGGAAAGAACAAGCCTGGGGGATGATGGCTCTGAGCTTCCTACCACGGTGCCCACCAGGAACACCTTGCACAAGGTGGGGGCACCCCACACAAGCACACACATGGACACGGGCACACATGCAGCACGCATACATGTAAACACATGTACCTGTGCACACATCATGCGTAAACACATGGACACAGGTACACACACATGGATGGGCTCACAAGTTTGCATACACAAGGCCACATGCGTGTGCAAACAGGCGCACACATATGTACAGTGCACATTTGCACTGGGATGTACATGTGTGTGGGCGCACACAGGCACACGCACATGTGGACCTCTGCCTCTGCTGTCACAAGGCCACATGGGGAAACAGATGTGGCTGCAAGTGCCTAGGAGAGAGGCCGGCCTGGGTGTGTGGGGGCTGGCTGTGCATCCCGGCGGGCTGGGTCCCACTCCCCATCTCTGTGGGGCCGTCTTTGGGCTTCCGCAGCTTCAAGCTTCATCCAGGCGCAGGAGACTGTCTTTCTTAACCTCTAAGTGGCTGCAAAACCTCAGGAAAGTGTCTGCCCAGCTCTGGACTTCAGTTTCCCCTCTGTGACATGGCATCGGCTGGCTTCCTTCAGACCCCGGACTCTGGACCCTGTGGTCAGGTGCCAGGCTGCACATTACAACTGTGTGACGTTACCTGCGACCCTCAGGGCCACATCTAGAAATGGGGTTAATGGAAGTCCCCGTCCCTCCTGGGGCTGCGGTGGGTGCTGCTGAGGGTGGCAGGCTACACACAGGGCCCAGCCCTGCGGTGGCTTCCAGGCGTCCGGGCAGCTGATCTTCTTGGCTCTGGACACCAGGGGGAGCCAGGGCTTCAACAAAGGAGGAAGGGCCGCCTGGAGACGCCGATTGCTCGCCTGACTAAAGGGCCAGAGCTTTCCTGGGGCGGGCGATGCCTGGCACCATCTCCCCAGGCTAAATGCCCATTGTCCTGACTGGGAAACTGAGGCCCCATGGCCAGAATCTCAGCCTGGGCCTCCCAGCCCAGAGGCTAAGCTGCACTCGTGGACTTATCACCTCCACCTGGGGTGTACCTACCTGTGTGGCCCTGGGAGACCATGGGTCTGTGCCCTGGAGGAGCTCATCAGCTGATGGGTGAGGGGGAGGTGGTGGCCTTGGAGGCGGTCAGACTGCTGGGGCCAGGCCCAGCCTTTGCTACCACGGTCATCTGTAAGACAGGAGCACTGGGGTGGGTTGTGTGGGGTCATTGGGAAGCAGGAGCCACCCTCCCCGAAGGCAGCTGACGCTGTACCCCTGAATCCTGAACTACCCAGGAGGTAGGAACGGGCATCAGGGTGGGTATTGCAAGCAAGGAAAGCGAGGCCCAGCGAGGGCAGGTGGCTCGCCCAAGGTTACACAGCTGGACAGGTCAGAGTGAGCCTGGGAAGAGGTCGGCCTGGAGGTCAGGCTTCCTCCTGCTGAGTCCCTGTGACAGGCAGCACCCATGGGACCTTAATGAGGGGTCTGGGTCGACATCGGCACAGAGGCCCTTGGGGACTGGCCCCGGCAGTCAGGAAGGGGAGGCAGGGTTTTGAGGGTCCCAGCCCCAATCCTGAGGCTGCGGCAGCCTCGGGTGGCTCCTTCCCTAGCTCTGGTGGGAGACCCAGGGCCCTGCCTCACCTGGTGTCCCAGGCTGGGCCGTGCCAGGCCCGGGGGCCTGCTCTCGGGGACTTGTGGTCAGACTGCAGGAAAGGCTGCTGCCTCCTCAGTGTGGAGGCCAGCCTGGGCAGGGGACACCGTGGAGGGGCACTGGTGACCAAACTGAGCAGGGCAGGGGCTGCGGGGACTTACTCCTTGCTGTCCTTCCCTGCAGTGACGCACCATCCCAACAACAGCAGCCTGGCTCAGAGTCCCCCAGAACTCAGCAGCCCCTCACCCCCTCCCTTGTCCCTTGCCCCTCTGTCAGTTCTTATCCCGCCCGGGGGTGTACAACAGCTGCCTGCCTGCCCTCGGGACCACACTCTAGGGAGAAATAAATGGGGCCCCGAGAGTCTGTCCCCGAGGCCAGGAGTTGTGGGGTGGGGGCATCTGGGAAGAGCCCTGAAGGAAGGAGATTGAGCTGGGCCCTGAAGGACAGGCTTGGTGTTGGGGCGAAGGCGGGTTAGAGCAGGCTCAAGAGAAAGGGCTCCTAGCAGGGGCAAGAGCACGAGCGCAGGACTGGCGTGGGGCGGAGGCAGAGAGCCTAGAGCAGAGCCAGCGTGGCTGAAGCAAGGAGAGCACAGGACGGTGGGGCAGGCGGGGCCCAGCCACGCAGGCCCCGTAGGTCTGGTGAGGAGTGTGGGCTTTCTCCTGAGGGCACTGGGGAGCCATGGGAGAGGTTTGAGCAGGGGAGTGGCAGGGAAGATTGATTTTAGGACCCCTCAGGCTGCCCTGAGGAAGGGATAGAAGGTCTGAGTGAGTCTCGAGTAGGGCCTCAGAGGCAGGAAGATGGAGAGGAGATGGCCCCAGGGGCAGGAATGGGTCCCTGTGACGTGGTGCCCCGCCCGCAGATTGGACAGCCCACGCTGCTGCTATATGTGGACGCAGGCCCGGAGACTATGACCACGCGGCTCCTGAAGCGGGGGGAGAACAGCGGGCGTGTGGATGACAACGAGGAGACCATCAAGAAGCGGCTGGAGACCTATTACCAGGCCACGGAACCCGTCATCGCCTTCTATGAGAAACGCGGCATCGTGCGCAAGGTGCGCCCGCCTCCGCCCGCCAGAGGGGAGCCCCGGAAGGAAGCCTGGGTCCCCGCCTGGCTCAGCCTCAACTCACTGTGTGGCCTTGGACCAGCTCCCCTCTCTGGGCCTCGATTTCCCAGCCGGTTCAGTGAGGGCTGCTGTCCACTGAGGCCGGGCTCGGCGAGCCAGGCCTGGCCCCAGACGAGGTCTCCCTCTGCCCGGCGGGGCCCACCCAGGCCTCCCGGCGGCGCAGCCCTCACGGCCCTTCTCCCCGCAGGTCAACGCCGAAGGCTCCGTGGACAGTGTCTTCTCCCAGGTCTGCACCTACCTGGACGCCCTGAAGTAGTGGCCCTGAGCCCCTTCCCCAGCTCGGAGCCCCGCCCCAGCCCTGTCCTGGGTCGAGGCTCTCCTGGCCCGAGCCCAGCGCCTCCACCCCGCCTGGCCGAGCACAGACAGAGGAAGCCACTTTATCCTGTTTTCATGGACGGCCCAGCACTAAAGGAATTTCCAAGGACATTTAGTTTTATTCCTTTTTCTTTGCTTCCAATCGGAGTTGATTCATGCACTCATGCCCGCCCAGCCTGGGGTCCCCAGCCCCTTACCCTGCCAAGCAACCTAGGGCCCCCGGCCCCCCTTGACCAGCTGCTCCAGCTCTGGCGGGAGCCCCGGGGCCCTTCCTCATGTGGAGGTGCCCAGCCGGGACTGGCAATGGCTGGGCGGCAGGGCCCTTGCCCTCGGGGGTCTCTCGTTCAGGCAGAGCTGAGCCCCAGCCTGTGTTCCCTGACATCCCTGCTCCGTGGCCTTGGCCCTGACCTCTCCTTTCTGTGTGTTCCATGCCTGCCCCCGCAGGGCTGGGCTGCCGCAGGCAGCAAGGCCATGGCTGCGTGGGCGTCGCGGGCAGGGAGGGCAGCACACGCCGGCCTGCTGAGGGGGCGGCGGATTGGCTCCATTGGTGCAGGGAGCTCTGAGGGCCTGCAAAGGGCATCGTGATTGACAGCAGGAAGTCAGGGTCAGGGTGCCTCCCTGCAGCAGTGAGACCTGAGGGCTCTGCGCCGGGTGGCACGGCCTGTCCTCTCTGAGCCATTTCCAATTCTAAAACAGCCTCGGGGTCTCCTCGGCCCTACTCAGGGTTAGCTCGAGAACACACTGAGCAAGGAGTGCAGGTCATTAGTTGCCCCGGCCCCAAGCGTGCAGGGCCCGAGGGGCCTCGGGGACGCCCCAGAACGTCCTGGGAGAACCATCTGCCCTTTCTGTTCTCTTCCCCCTGTGACCTCCTCACTGAGAAAGGCTCAGTTTGGTGCTCCTGTGTCCCTGACACCTGTTTGGCCCTGGCCGCGCTGCCTTGAGAGCCGGGAGAGCTGTCGGCAGCCGCCCCTGCCTGCAGGAGACGCACGTCGGGGACTCACTGTGCTCGCCGCGCATCCTTCGCTATGACGGGGGCTGTTTCCTTTAAAATAAACGGTTCTAAGTCATAAAGGCGAGTCTATGGAAAGAAGAACATGAGATGAGCACACGGTAGCTCTGGGGAGACAGGAGAAGGCAGGCGCCGTGCAGGGGGAGCGAGGGCGAGTGGGGTGGCGGGGCGGGCGAAGGCCTCTGCAGCCGGTGCCTGCTCCGCAAGCCACAGACCACGCCGGGACCTGCTGCCCCGCGCCAGCTCCTCCAGCTGGATCCGTGAGCGCACACTCACACACTCGGTCTGCCTCAGCGTCGTCACAGGGTCAGCACGAAGACCAGGGAAAACCCACGACAGCCACAGCTAGAGAGCCGCTTGACAAAATCATCCTCGTCATCTTTATTTTCTATTAGAGCTTCATTCATTCAGGTGAGACCCAGTTTATGAAAACCTAAACTGACGACCCCAGTTCACCAGGGTCACTTTATTCACGCAGGCAATACTTTCTGTCACCTGTCATCCATCTGTCCGTCTAATCTATAATCTGTCTATATAAAGAAGCAGACGTCCTCTTTGCTGGAAACTTGAAAACGCAAAAAGTGACAGCTCTAGTGACTGCCGCCCCATCCCTGCCACCACAAACCTTCCTTTGCGAGCTTCTCTCATGCATGTCCGTGCACTCTGAGCGTCCCCGGGGCACCTGCCCCTGGCGGCGCAGAGGCTCCTCAGCCGCGGCCCGTGGTGACGTGGCTGCAGCAAGCGGGCCGCATTCACAGAACTGCGTGGGCCCTGCTCAGCCAAGGCCAGTCGCGGGCAGCCGGGAGCACACAGCCCAGAGGGGACCTCGTGGTGGGAGGCTCCTGGAGCCTCGCAGACACCCAGGAGCTCACCCAAGACAGAGGTCGTGGGAGGGCAGAGGGAACAGCTCTGCAGAGCCACCGAGGTGGGGGGACCTGTGAGTGGGGGGAGAGCCGAGGCCTCGGGGGGCAATAACGTGGGCTAGAGGGGCTGCAGGACAGGAGACACGCCTGGCGGGGGGCAGGGGGCGGGGGCCAGGCTCGCAGGGCCTTGAATCCCCACGTAAGTACTTGGCTTTTCTCGTAAGGGCGTGGGGAGGCTCAGAAAGGGGGAGCCTACTATAGACAGAGGAGTTTTGTTTTATATTTGCTTTTTTAAATGAAAAATTTCAAACTGAAAATTGGAGGAAAAAATACAATGAACGCTCATATACCCGTCACCAACATATAGCAATTATTACCATTTGCACAGACTTCCTTCATTGTTTAGCTTCTGCCAAAGTATTTTAAAGTAAATTACAGATATGAGGAAACTTTGCCCCTAAAATAGGGGCCCAGTATGACTAAGAAATAAGGACATTCTCCTACATAACCACAACCGGAGGGTTTTGTTTTGTTTTTTGAGACAGAGTTTCATTCTATTGCCCTGAGTAGAGTGCCATGGTGTCAGTCTAGCCAACAGCAACCTCAAACTCCTGGGCTCAAGCAATCCTCCTGCCTTAGCCTCCCGAGTAGCTGGGACTACAGGCATGCACCACCATGCATGTCTGGCTAATTTTTTCTTTATGTTTTTCATTTCTTTCCAGTTTTTTTTGTTTGTTTGTTTGTTTTTTTATTAGAGACAGGGTCTTGCTCTTGCTCAGGCTGATCTTGAACTCCTGAGCTCAAGTGATCCTCCCACCTTGGCCTCCTAGAGTGCTAGGATTACTGGTGTAAGCCGCCACGCCTGGCCTCACAACCAGAGTTTCAGTAGCCTAAGTGAACACTGCTACCACACTGGCTGATACTTAGTCTATTGCAATTGTTCCCAGTTGTCCCTAAAATGTATCTGATAGCTGGGTTGTTCAAACCAGGATGCAATTCAGGCCCACACATTGCATCCGGTTGTGATGTTCACCAAATCTCTCTTAATCGAGGACAGCTCTCTGCCTCCTTCTGTGGCATTGGCCTGTGTAGGAACCAGCTGTCCTGCAGAAAATGTCTCCTTCGAGATTCATCTGTGGCTTCCTTATGGTGTCGTTTAACTTGCTCCTCTGTCCTTTGGAGCCCGTGTAAACTGGGAGGTAGTTGTAGGATTCAGGCTGGGCCTCTGGGGCAAGAGTAACCTAATAGGCGAGACTCGGGAAGGGTTTTAAAAACAGGAAGGTTCGATCCGCAGAGCTTCCAACTTTAAGGCGCACGTGAGTGTCCCGAGGGGTCTTGTTAAAAAGTTGATTCTGATTTCGCAGGTTCTGGGTGGGTGGCGGAGGGAGGACCGAGGGGTGCCATGCAGGCAGGGGCCCAGGGAGGGGGCCGGGAGGAGGGGCCTCTCCGGGGTCAGCGTGTGCTGACTTGCCACCGGCGGGCTGAGAGGCAGGCTGGCATGAGTCTGCGAAGGTCCCTGCTCTCACACTCTTCTTAGCTCTAGGGACCCTCCAGGCAGGGGCTTATTTCAAGGTGCTGGAACATTCTAACCAGTCGGTACGACGAGAGCCTCTATAATCTTGGGGTCTCAGAGAGGGAGTGCTCCCGGACAGCCCTGCTGTGGTTGGTGGCCTCAGATGCCCCCCGGACTGTGCCCCCACGTCTTGGCCTCAGGGGCCCTGAGGGCCTGGGCCGGAGGCACTGAAGTGGGAGAGGAAGGAAGCGGGGAGCAGAGGAGGCCAAGGCTGTCGCCTCCCAGCCGCGTGAGGGGCCTCGAGTAAACAGGAAGGCCTGGCGGCTCCATGATGGGGGTGCTCAGAGGCGGGGGCCAGGAGCCCTGCTGGACACACGCAGCCTGTGAGCGCAGGCGTGCTCACTGGGGAGGCGGGCCCAGGGAGGTTGTGTGGTGTGGCCCAGGTCACACAGCCGCGTGGGCACAAAGCTAGACCCTCACCGACCACTCCTGCTCCAGCCCTTCCTGGGGTGCTAGTGCAGGGTCTCCTGCCCGTGTTGCCCACCATGACTCATGGGGTAGGTCCCTCCTGCTCTTGGGCCTCAGTTTCCCACTCTGTGAACTCAGCGCCCTTACTACTCAGAGTTTCTAGAATCCTGGCCCGCTGGGTAGAATCCTCTGCCTCCTTGGTGCTTGTTACGGGTTCTTTAGACCTGGGGGAGGGTTCGTGAGGAAGGCCAATATCATGCAGGGTTTGGAGGCAGCAGGTCCCTGAGCCGCTTCCTCAGGGAAAGAGAGGACAGCTGTGGGGACGCTGCTCCTCTAGAATAGAGCAGGGTCTGACGGGACCCTGGCCTCTGGGACCACCTGTATCCTTGGGGGGTCATTCCCTCTCTTCAGAGCCCTGTCCTTGGGCTCAATGCCCCCAACACCCACAGCCCGGAGACTCGGAATCACCACCTGTGAAAGCTCGAGCCATGTGGCCCAGTGGTCACGCGCACTAGTTTACTCACAGCTTTTATTAAACACCTGCCGCGGCGGGGCACTATTGCACGTGGCGGGGATTCAGCTGCGGACCGAGGGAAGCCCTTGTCCTCACGGAGCTTCTGTTCTGGAGAGGCAGACAGACGAAATAAATAATATGCAGTGTGTCAAAAGACACTAGGTGAGCCGATGCCAGTCGGGGGAGAGGGCCATTTTAAGTGTGATGGTCAGGGAAGACCCCACTGACTCTGTGACATTGGGTCAGAGACATAAAGAACGAGGCAGCAAGCCCTGTGGCTACCTAGGGGAGCATTTCGGGGAGCAGGAGCGGCAAGTGTAAAGGCCCTGGGGTGGGTGTGTGCTTGGCACGTTCCAGGAACAGCAAGGGGTCAGCTTGGCTGGGGGAGACAGGGAAGGGAGGAGGCAGAAAGTGGTTGGTGAGGGGACGGGGGAGCCTCACTGGCCATTTGAGGGGCTTTGGCTTTGACTCTAAGGGAGCCAGTTGCCAGTGGAGGGCGCTGGGCAGAGCAGATGGAGCCAGGGAGGAGAGGCCGGCCATGGTATTCTGAGGGCAGTGGTGAAAAGTGACAAGCATCTGCAAACCCTGGGGATTTGATGGAGGACTGGCAGGGTCCACTGTGGCTTGGACAAGGGATCTGAGAGGAAGAGCCCAGGTTGGGCCCAAGGCTTGTGCAACGAGAGCAGGTGAAAGCCTGAGACAGAGACCGCAGCGGGTGGGGGGGGGGACTGCAGAGGGAGAACAGAGCCCAGCTCAGGGCGTGTGAGGTTTGCAATGCTGGTCAGACACCCAGGGCCTGCAGGTGTCAGCATCCCGGTGGTATTTAAAGCTGTCTGTCTGGGCGAGGTCACCTGGAGTAGCACTTGAAATTAACATGCACACGAATCCCATGAGCATCTTGAGAAAATGCAGGTTCCGATCCCACAGGGCATTGTATCTCGTGGCCAAGACCCTTCCGTGGGTAACGAAAGCAACAGAGGGGCTTGTGGTCAGTGGTGACAGCAAACGCATCAGACAGAGGCTGTGGGGGGCACCAGGTCACAGGGTATGTCAGGGTCTCAAAACGTTTGTGCTGGTTCGAGCCTGAGTCCCAGGGTCTGTGCTGGGATGTGATGGCAGGGTCACAAAGCTTTGAGAAAGCCTGGCTGGGGAGTGAGGGTAAACAGAAAGGGGAAGGGCCAGGGACCAAGCCTGGGGGACAAGGAGGAACCGGGCTGGAGAGAGATAAGGTGACCAGGGAGGTGGGAGGAAAGCCAGGACACAATGTCTGGAAGCCAAGGAAAGAAATACAGGCTGGGATTTGAATTATCCTCTGCCTCTCCCCAGTCTTGTGGCCGCACACACCTGAGCCTCAGTTTCCTCCACTGTAAAATGGGGACAGGACAGTTTTGGCCCCTGCAGGTGGCTGTGGAGTGGCCTCTGCACAGAGCCAGGAAAGCCTGGGGGTGGCGGAGCCATTCCAGTCCTTTCCTGGCCTTCTGGAGTCCTCCAGGCCAGCAGGCTGCCTTCCCATTGTGCTGAGGAAGAAACTGAGGCTCAGAAAGTGGGATGGTCTTGCTTGAGGCCACCCGGCCAGTGCAGGGCAGAGCCTGGGTACCCTGCGCCCAGCCCAGTGTTCTCTTCCCTCTGCCCTGTGGGTCTGGCCCTGTTGTTATCAGCGGCCCCTGGCTCCAGGCCGCTGCTGGAGCCGGACAGCCGCCTGGTGGGTCCCTGGGGGCCGCCTGAAATTCCTTCAGTGGCCAAGGGCCAGGGTAGACGTGCTCCGTCCCTTCCTGAAGCCCTGGCCTTCCTGGCCAGCCAGGAGGAAGAAGGCGCAGAACGTGTGCATCTGCCCACTGTGGGGTCCAGGCACGGGGGCTGGCCACTGGCCATGCGTCTCTCCGGCGTGTGGACAGGCGGCACCTGAAAACATCTGTATCAGTCAGAGCCCAGCAGGAAACAGATGGCACGCTCCAGCGGGACATTAGAGGAGGGTTGATGAAGGGGCTGTTTACACAGGTGCCGCAGGGTGTTGGGAAACCACCCGGGACAGCGCAGACGCCCAGGCAGTAGCGTCCTGGGCCATGGCCACCCTCAGCCCGAAGGGGCCAGGAGTCGATTCCACAGCCAGACTGGGCTGTGTGGAGAGGGGCCCCATAGGGCTGTGGCCTTCAAGGGAGGGAGGCCACCTATGTGCCGGAACTTGCAGGGAAGGAGCCAGCAGGTCTCCCAGCACAGGGGGGCTGGGCTGGGGAAGGAGTGGGTCTCCGGCAGGACGGAGAATGTGTCTGCGGGCAGTGGGAGACAGCTAACCCTGGTCTGTCCCGCTCGTGAGGCTGCGTGACCATCAAGCTTCCTGGGGACAGGAGACCCAGTCTAGGACTGGCCTCTTGTACTGGGGACCAGGGACAAGGCCTGCCTCTCTGTGCCTCAGTTTCCCTGTGCCTCCATGACCCCCGTCCTGCCTCAGGATACCTCATACTTTCAGTAAATGTGTCTCGAGGGCTAACAGGCCCTGGGCCCTGCGCTGTGACAGCAGTGCAGAGGACATCAAAGTCCCTGTCCTCGTGGGGCTTCCAGCTGAGTGGAGAGACACCATGCTGCCGGACTCTGCACAGGCTGGGCTGTGGTGGGGGCTCCGGGTGCCGTGGGGGCTGCAGGTGACCCCTCTCCACCCCCAACCCTGGGCGGGTCCCAGTCTTCTCCTTCCTCCATGAGGTCCCACGGCCACGGGTGGGTTTCTCTCTCCCGAGAGGTTTTCTGCAGTTTTTCTGCGTGTCCACCTGCTGTCTAGAGGCTCCGTGGGGTCTTGTTTACAGTGTGGCTGGGGATGGGTAGCGCAGTGAGGGAAGGGGGAGGGAGGGAGGTTTGGGAAGAGCCCCCTGCCCCCGTGCTCTCAGCACCCTCTGCAACCCCCGCCCTGAGATGCCCACTGCGTCTGCAACGTCCTCCCTCCATGCTCAGCTCCGGGGACAGAGGTGGGCAAGAGCTGAGCTTGGGGCCAGGCAGCCCCGGGGGTCACCACCTTCCAGCTGGGGTCACTACACCTCAGGGGGCCTCGGGCTCCTCCTCTGTAAAATGGGGATAAGGGACCAGGGCTGTGAGGATTGAGAGCTGATAAGGTGAACGCCTAGGGCGGGCCCTGGGGCTGGATTAACTGCCCCCGGGGCATGGAGCCCAGAAACCTCACAGTCCCCACCCCCGCTACACTGCCCTCTGCCTGGGCGCCCCCCATCTCCGAGGCTGCGGGCCGAGGCAGAGGAGCTGCCTCCCACGGGATGGCCCGCTGCGGGAGGGTGGGCTCCCTTGACCTCACGCCCAAGCTTGGCTGAGGACTGGCCGGGCGGCCACCAGGCTGGGCGAGCGAACCTTGCACTAGCTGCCACCCAAGGAACCACACCCACCCTTCCCACCCCGTGTCAACTCCTGCAGAGACAACCAGACTCTGGTCACTGGAGCAGGCCAACAGGGCTGGGGGGCATCCAGGGGCCAGGCCTCAGACCCCGACCAACACCCTCCCTCCAGAGGCACCCTGGGCTCCAGCCTTCTCCTCCTGCCCTGGGCCTCGATTTCCCCGTCTGTGATCCAGAGCAGGCATAAAGAGGACACCCCAGCTCCATCTCACCATAGGCCCTGCCAGCACACACGAAGATTTGTCTTCTCAAAGCCCAGCTCTGCCAGCATCCTTCTGCTCAAGAACACTCCATGACTCCCAGTGGACCTCAGGATAAAGTCCTGGCATTCAAGGCCCTCCCAGAGCAGGGCCAGATTCTGCCTCTCCAGGCTTCCTGTCCTACCACACCCCTGTTGTCCCACAGTGGTTGGCCACTTCCTGCTTCTGTGCCTTTGCCTAGGCCAGTCCCCTGCCTGGCATGCCCTCCTCCCCCCGTGTCTCCCCCACCAACTCACCCCGTCTTTCCAAGGCCAGCCCCTAGACACTAGCCCCTCCTCAGCCTGCCTTCTCTGCACCCCCTTGGCCTGACCCTAGGAGCTGCCTGCGACTAGCACTATGATGGGCGTGGAGAGTAGGCGCCTTCTGTTTATAGAATGAACGCGGGACAGCTTAGGGATTGTCACCCAGGCTCAGGGAGCATTGATGGGGGAGTGTCTCCTGTGTGCCAGGCCCAGCGCTCACAGTGCCCAACCCTTAGGAACCTCCCAGCCTGGTCAGGAAGGCCCGTTGTGCCCACTTTACAGGCAGAAGGACTGAAGGCCGAGGGGCCTTGCCCGAGGGCGCGCGGGTCAGAGCAAGCAGAGCAGGGCTTGAACCCTGCAGATGGCCCAGGACCATCTGACTTCAGAAGTGCCACTGATGTGTGTCCTCCTTTTTTTTTTTTTTTATTGAGACAGAGTCTCACTCTGCTGCCCAGGCTAGAGTGAGTGCCATGGCGTCAGCCTAGCTCACAGCGACCTCAATCTCCTGGGCTCAAGCAATCCTCCTGCCTCAGCTTCCCGAGTAGCTAGGACTACAGGCATGCGCCACTATACCCGGCCAATTTTTTCTATATATATTTCTAGTTGGTCAATTAATTTCTTTCTATTTTTAGTAGAGATGGGGTCTCGCTCAGGCTGGTTTTGAACTCCTGACCTCGAGCAATCCACCTGCCTTGGCCTCCCAGAGTGCTAGGATTACAGGCGTGAGCCACTACACCCGGCCTGTCCCCTTTCATTTGGAGTTGTCTGTTGTCCCTGAAGGATTTTCCACCCATGAAGAGGGCAGACACAAAGCATGGGGCCCTGGGCAGGTCCTCTGCCCTCTCTGGGCCCAAGACCCCAGCCCCAGCTGCCTTGCTGTGCCAGAGTGGGAGTGTTTCTTCCCCGCCCTGGGCTTCAGTTTTCCCTGCTCCCACGAACAAGGGAGCAGGAGCCTGGTGGCCGCTCAGTGAGCCGGCTGTGGTGCCTGTCTCGCAACTCTGCCGTCTTCTGGGACCAGTTATCTACCTCACCACATCATGTCTCTGTTTCCTCATCTGCAAAATGGGATCACTGAGTTCATGGAGTTGTGAGCTCCGCATGAGCTGTTGTGGCCAGGGCCTGGCCCAGAAAAGGTCCCCTTGGTGGGCTGCTAGGGTGATTGTTTTCATCTGTGGGGCTGCCAGGCACACCCCCACCCTCCAGTCTTGGAGAGGGTGGGATGGGAGGGTGGGGTTTGTGGGAAGACAAGCCTGGAGCCTGGGCCCTCCCACCCCACTGCCTCCCCCCATCCCAGGGCCCCCCACCCAGCGACAAAGCCTGTGGCACTTCCTCTACCGCCTGGCAGGCGGCCTGGCCCGGCCCCTTCTCTAAGGAAGCGCATTTCCTGCCTCCCTGGGCCGGGCTGGATGAGCCGGGAGCTCCCTGCCTCCGCCAGTAAACCCCAGCCTCCATCTGCGTGCCCTGGCCAGGACTACTGCCACCACTGCTGTCCTCGGGAGCCCGGCGCCCCTCTCCGCCCATCTGGCAGCCAGCAACCCCGGACCGGCCCTGCGTCCCTGTGCCCACTTCTCCTGACCCCTCGGCCGCCACCCCAGAAGGCTGGAGCAGGGACGCCGTCGCTTCGGCCGCCTGCTCCCCTCGGGTCCCCGTGCGAGCCCACGCCGGCCCCGGCGCCCGCCCGCAGCCCTGCCCCTGGACACCGGATAAGGCCCAGCGCTCAGGCTCTCGGGTGTACAGCATGGTCCGGGGCACGCTTCCCCTGCTTGTCACCCTGCTGCTGGCCGGCTGCAGCCTCAGCCCCACAGGTAGGTGACCAGGGCCCCGGTGGGGAGACTTGGCCCCCAGTACATAGACCAGGCTCCAGGAGTCCACGGCCTCCTCCTTGCGTCCTGCGCGTACACCCAGTGGAGCCATCCTGGGGGCCTTGAAGGTGACCAACCCTCCTCCCAGTTTGCTGGAGTTTCATGGAACACAATACTTTCAGCGTTAAAAATCTCAGGCAAACCAGGGCGACTTACTTACCTTACCTCTGGCCTCTGGCGTCTGCCATCCCAACTACATCTGTGTCTCCCCAGGAAGCCCAGGCCCCAAAATGCTGTGCGGCCCTGGGAGAGTTCCCTGACCTCTCTGGGCCTTGAGTTTCCTATTTGAGGAATATATGGGTAGGAGGGCCCACAGCCTGGGCTCAGAGTGCAGGCTCTGTGTTCAAATCTCACAGCGGTACCTCATGGGGTGATCTTGGGGCACTGCCTTTGGGCCTCTGAGCACGGCGGGGATGACAACAGCCGCTGCCAGGGTCGTGGGGAAGCAGTGCGGCAGGCTGGTCATTTCTGTGTTGTTGATACTGTTTTATTATTCTCTTTAAATTCCTCCACCTCCCCTTCCCCGGGGCCTTTGAGCACCCCCAGAACCCTTTGAACGGGCCAAGACTGCAGCACTCTGCTCTGCCTCCATCCCTTTGCTACCCACCAGGGGCTGCAAGATGGGGGTACAGGCCCAGGCTGGGGGTTCTGCCTGGCTCCTCAGCCTGGGGGCCTCTCCAGGGGTCCTGGCCTCTGCTGCCTTCTGAAACTGGCCAGAGGAGGGCCATGAGGAGCCAGGGACCCCAGCCCCATGTCCCACTCACGGTAGATCTCTGCTGGGCCCTGCCCCACAGCCACCTCCAGCCACTGGCCAGCCCTGTGGGCACCCCTTCACCCACCTGTGCGTCCGGGGACTTCCTGAAGGATCTGGAGGAGGAGGGGGCCGAGGGGCGCTGCGCGTGGGCAGGAAGGAGGCGGGAAACAGCCACGGGGACGGCCGCTGCCCTGCTCCGCAGCACGTCCAAGTCCCCAACCTCGGCCTCTAACGCTTTCACCACTGCCTCACTGATAGATGGGACACTGAGTCTCAGAGACACGAAGTGACTTAGCCGGGATGTGACCCCGGCCTGTGGTCCCCCAGAACATTTGATGTGGCCCACGGTAACCATGCAAGATGGCCGCTGCTGTCATCCCGTTTCACAGAAGAGGAGATGGAGACTCTGACCCGCCGGGTTCACACGGCCAGGACAGAACCGACCCAGCTCCAAGAGACCCCTCAGGGCTGCCCGGCCTCCCCCGCTCCCTCCCGTCCGTCCCTAGCTGGGGTAACTCGCTCCTCCTCTCCGTCCTTAGAGAAAGATCCACATGTCGGTTGCTGGGTCAGTGTCTGGTTTTAAAGGATGGAAGGCAGAGGTGTGCTGGTAAATAATTAATAACAGGGACCCGATTCATAGTGTCTGTCCATTTCCATGGTGCGAATATTCCCACACGGCTGCTTTCAAGCTACCAACTCACCAGACGGAGCCGGGATTCAACGTGTGAGCAGCAGTTAGCCAGTATCCCCACCACGCCGATACCGTCCCTGCAGACGACCTCAAGGCGTAGATCGTAGCGCAGTAAAACATTCAGAAATAATGAGTTTTGATATTTATTACCTCTAATGTATATATACTTTATTTAGCTGTAAGTTTGTATAATTTAATTTTTTTTTTTTGAGACAGAGTCTCACTGTATTGCCCAGGCTAGAGTGCCGTGGCGTCAGCCTAGCTCACAGCAACCTCAAACTCCTGGGCTCAAGCAATCCTGCTGCCTCAGCCTCCCGAGTAGCTGGGACTACAGGCATGCGCCTCCATGCCCGGCTAATTTTTTCTCTATATATTTTTAGTTGGCCAATTCATGTCTTTCTATTTATAGTAGAGACGGGGGGTCTCGCTCTTGCTCAGGCTGGTTTCGAACTCCTGACCTTGAGTGATCCACCCGCCTCGGCCTCCCAGAGTGCTAGGATTACAGGCGTGAGCCACCGTGCCTGACCTAATTTAATTTTTAATAGTAGCCATGTTGAACAACTGGTTTGAATTTATCAATCTGGGAATTTAACAACCTGGGAATTTACCAATCTCCTAGGAGCAGTAGCAGCTGGTCCTGGCAGACCAGTGATCACAGGCTCAAGGGCATTGCAGAGGGCCCAGCCCAACTATTTATAGTCTGGGTAACCAAGGCCCCTGGAGGGCAGACGGGAGCCCGGACCAGCCCTGGAACGCAGATCCTCACACTGGGGCTGAAGGTGGGAGTGACCCAGACATCCTCATGCCCCTTTAGCTTGGAAGGGGTGAGAACAGTTCCAAAAATGGGCTCAAAATAGGTCCAGTCTTCGGGAGCACAGCTTGGCAGAATATCCTAAACTTGTACCTTGTGTATAACTTTTTGCCCTCACAACTCAATCTTAAGGAGTCAGTCCTACAGAGTTACGTGCCTAACACTGTAAAGATACATGGCCTGTGGGGGGATCTGCAACAAAAACCCACCTGGAAACCGCCTGAATGTCCATCTCAGGGGCCCCATGAATAAATGATCATGTGGTGGAATACCACGTAGAGGTTACCAAGCAAACGGCAAATCTATGTGAAAACTGCTGTTGTTGGCAGATGTCTGGGACACCCCAGTAGGAGCCCAGGCAACAATCATTCCGTTTCTGTAATGATAAACTAGTCATGATGCACAATGTGCATAGAGAAAATTCTGGAAGGATGTGCACCCGATATTACTGTTTTCAGCCTAGGGTTTTCTCTAGGGGACATTCGGTTTCTGAGACACATTTTTCTGTCATGTTGGACTTTAAGAGGAAGCATGTCGTGATTTTTACAAAGTAATTTAACTATATGTTAAATTGCCTCAGCCTGCCCTGCAAAGAAAATAGATAAGAGGAGGAAGTTACCTTTTATAATAACAATATTGTTATTATTACTAATTATAATAATGTTATTATTAATTATAATAATATAATAAGAGGTAATTTTATCATATTATTCTTTGTTAACACAAGCACTGTTAGCATGCTAGTGGAGTGTGTACTAGTTTTTGTCTAGATTTTTAAGGTAATTTCAATCCAGGTGGATCAACATTTGGGAGTCTTGTGTACATTTTTCTTGTCCCAGAAGGATTCCATGTTGTCCCGTGGGCTCCTTAACCATCCTATTGCAGTTCTGGGATAGTACGTCCCTTAAATGTGCCATCACTTGCCTGGTGCATCCCTTATTGTTAACCATGTGGGTGGTTCCCCCTTTGTTCTGGTTATAAATACCTCCGTGCACATTTTTAGTGCATGCACCTTTTCCTGTATTTCGGATTATTTCACTTGGATAGAGTCCCAGGAGCCGGGTTGCTGGGGCTCGTGGCCCATGCTAGGTGGCTGGGGTCGAAGAGTGTTTCCTAAGTGTGGAGGACGAGGCAGAGGCGTGACTTGGAGCCCCCCTGCAGCTGGCCACCTGTGGGGCCTGGGACTGGCTGGGGAGGGCTGGCAACAGAGGAGAGAGACCATAATCTCTGTGTTTCAGAGGCTGCATTTGCCAGCCAGGAGGGACAGAGGTTGGAACCAGGAGAGGCTGGGTCCCTGGGGAGACTGGGGACACGACCATTAGGATTCTCCCTTGTCTCAGACAGACAGACGGTGACACACCAGAGGGACAGAGGGACTTGCTCGTGGTCACAGATGGGTCTGTGCTGGCCCTCTGAAGACAGGCCTGTCCATTTGCTCCAGGGCCTGAGAGGGTGTCTGGGCAAGAGGGAGGCAGCCATCCCCCAACCCCCATCCTCAGTGTGGCAGGCACATGCCAGCTCTTTGCCTCTCTGCCCAGTTTACAGATGAGGAAGTTGAGGCTTGAGATAAGTGACAGGTACTGACTTCAACCCCAGGCTATCTGCTCCCAAATTCAGCTTATTTGTCCTGCACACTTGGTGGCCTGGCACTACAGAGTTGGATAGCTGGCAGCCCTGGCTGTGTCCCCACTTCCTAGCTCCAGCCCAGGCTTTGGGGCATCAGCCTCAGAGGCTGAAAGGGACCTCCATCCAGGGCTAGGCTGGGCTGGTTTGGGCATGTGTGGTTCTAGAAGGGGGTGAATCGCTGCATATCACAGCTGACATTTATTCAGAGCTTATTAGACACTGCTCTAGGCATGCTATGTGTGACGTCAGACCTAACCCTCACAAAATCCCGCGACGGAGACAGTCCTGTTACCCATTTCACAGAGGAAGAGACGGATCTCCTGCTACCTGACCTTCTCACCCCAGGTGGCCAGCCCTCCTCTGCCCCGAGACGGCCCTCCCATCCCAAGCACAACTCTGGGACCCTGCCTCTGCCCGCAGTAGCCCTCTCTTCCTGCCTGCATGCCTAGATGAAACCGCAGGACGTCAGACCCCCAGTGCAACTGGGAACACGTCCTGTCCTTCCCACCCACTGCCCATGGGGAAGTGAGTCCCATAATGGTGGAGGGGCTTGATGTAGGTCATCCAGCAGGTTAGGGGCAGGCCTGACAAGCCAATTTAACAAACGTGTGCTTGGCCTGCTCTGAGCCCTGGGCTGGGCGATCGGGACACAGGGTGGTCTGGATTCTCTTTGTGTTGGAAAAGCCCACAGTCTGCTGGGAGTGCAGGCACGCAGCCCCATCAAAACAATGCATCGGGGCATGTGTGGTTCTGGAAGGACATCCAGGTACTGATGCAACTAAGAAAGGAGGGATTGTTTTCAATGAGACTTTCAGAACAGGGTTTTGAAGGATGAATAGAAGTTGGCTAAGTGGTCAAATAAAAGATGACTGTTGGCATAGGAAAGGGCGGGGCAGAGGCAGAGAGCAAGGTGTGTTTCGGGGAAAGCCCATGTCTCCCCTTGGCTGGGCATAGGTGATTGTGGTGGCAGTTGCCAGCTCCTGAGCAATCGGCACTGCGCATGTGTCATCTTACGCCACCCTCACCAACTGCCCGAGGAAGGTGTCATGCTCACCATCATCCTCACTTCACAGCTGACAACACTGAGATCCAGAGGGGAGCCGGAAGGTGGCAGAATCAGGATCTGAGCCTCCGGCATCAGTCAGATCCCTGCGCTTTGTAACTCCACTTTAGGTAGCCGTGAGTGACTTTGGCCCTGCAGGCACTGGAGAGCCTTAGGAAAGGCTCGCTGGTGGCCGGGGAGTGGCAGGGCTGGAAGCTGGGAAGTCCGTGAGGCTGCAGTGGGACCTGAAGGGAGTAAGGCTGGCTGGCCGGCTGGAGAGGAGGGGGCAGACTTTTCAGTGGAAAAGACCCTTGTCAAACAGTATCCGCCCTGGCGTCCCTGGTATTATGAAGTGATATTCACAGCCGCTGTGCCCAGAGCGCCCACTGTGAAGTGCTAGAGCCAGACCACCTGGGCTAAAAACCCAGCCCCTGCCACTGAGCGCTGGGTGAGCTCAGAAACATTCTTCAACTTCCCAATCCTCAGTGGCCTCACGGTAAACTGTGTGACGGCAGCACCCGCCCCCACCCAGGGCCGCTGCGAGGGTCAGGTGAGTTCACCCGTGTAAAGCCCGGAGACGGGACTTTGGCCCCCCAGCACGAGGGAAGTGTCTGCTGCAGCTATTGCTGGTCTGCGAGTAGGGAAACTGAGGCTCAGAGAGGTTAGGCTTCTGCTCAAGGTGAGCAGCTTTTTAAGAGGCAGAGCTGGGATCTGACCTGGACTTTTCTTAACCATTATCCTCCTTGGCCTCCAAGATGTTGGGGGTGGCCTTTTGGAAAGTCCCGGGGGTGGCTGTGTTCTCGTGGGTGGGAGGCAGAGAGGGGTCAGTGCTGAGGAGGTGGCTCCTGGGTCTCTCACTGGTCCCGGGAGGCCAGCGTTTCCCTTGGTGCCAGGGGATTGTTTTCAGCTTGGTCTGGGCCCGCCTCGGGCTCCAGGCTCCGGAGACAGGCCCAGGCGTCACACTCCCTCCTGTCTCCCCATTCTCGTCTGGTCTGCGGGGGTGGGGGCGGCCAGGATTCGAAAAGGCCCCAAAATAAATGGACCTCTTATCTGATCTCCCAGCCTGGCCTGTTATCTGATCATTACATAATGGCCAGGCCTGCAGCCTCTCCCGCTGGCTGACGGCATGGAGGAGGTGGCCCCAGGCGGCCCCAGCGATCCAGCAATCCAGAGGAACTGGGGTTCCTGGAAGTCTGGGGAGGGGGCAGGGAAAGTCCAAAGGGAAGGAGGGAGGCGCTTGGCTAGTCTGCAGACCAGACCCCGGGTCAGGTGGGGAGAGGTGGGTCTGAGGCCCAGCCGCCTTGCATCCGACCTCTCCTGCCTCAGTCTCCCCATGTGTATGGGAGGAGCCTGTGCCCCCCATAGGGAAGGGAGATGGTGGGGGAGCTGGAGGGTCAGAGGGGGATGAGATGGCAGGAACTGGCACTGGCCCATGAGCAGCCTGTTGGGGTGAGGGAGACCCAGAGGACCCTCACCTGGAGGCTGCCCCATCCTGCCACTTCACCTGCCCCGAAGATGGCGGACTCGTCTGCAGAGACTGAGGTCGATAGATTGTTGTAATAAAAAGAGCTGCCACCTGCCCTGTCCCATGAGGTCCTCCCAACATCCTCTGTGGATTGTGTGGGTTCTATTCTTACTGTCATTTCACAGACCAGGAAATTGAAGTCCCAAGGGGTGAAACTGTTCTCCAAAGCTAATGCGTGTTGGGCCTGAAATTCAAACGTAGGTCGGCCTGGCTCCGGGGCCCTTGCTTTAAACCAAAATGCCATGTTGCCCCGGCACTCTGGAGTCCCTGGCACACGCAGGAGAGGGCCAGAGCCAGGATGTACAAGGCTGGGCCCCTGTGGTGGCCAGAGGTCCTTGTGCAGAGCTTCTCCTTCCCAGGACAGGGCTGGGGGTGGCGTTGCCGTGGCGAGGGGCGGCCATCTTACACCCCTCTCTGACCTCTGTGGGGCTGGAGCCCAATAAGCTGTGGAAAGATGGGGAAGGAGGCCAGGTGAGGCTACTGGGCAGCCTAGGACTCAGAAGACGCCTCCCTGCCCCCCTCCTCTGGGCTGGTGTTGGCTGGACTTGAGGCCGGTCCCTCCGCGCCCATCTTTGATCTCCAAGAAAACAGGAAGTGAGCGCGACAAGATGGAGACACAAACTTCCAAACAGTCTCCCCTTCTCTGTCCTCCTTCCCTCCTCCGGAGCCCCCCTTCCCCAGCACATTCCTTGGGACGAGGTGTAGGGGCCTCGTTTCCTCTTCCTCCTCTGCCGGGTCAGGGTGAAATTCCATTCCGTTCCCTCAGGACCTGCGTTTCCGCAGACCCAGTGGCAGGCTCCGTGGCCTAATCCGGCAGCCTCCCTCTAACCTGGGCCGCCCTCGGCTCACCCTGTCCCCTGGGGCCAGGAAACTCTCAACCCTCTTCCCCACCGCCTTGGCCTTGCCGCATGGAGGGAGCTTTGTCTGCCGGCCTCAGCTCTCACCTTCCTTTGGAGTGAGCCAGCGGTGGCCTGGGGTCACAGGTGGGCCTCCCCACGCAGTGAGGGTGGCCAGATGCAGCCAGTGAAACAGGATGGGCCGGGCTCGGTGGTTCGCACCTATGGTCCATCTCGGAAAAAAAATAAATTGTCAGTTTTATATATATGTATAGGATACCCAGTTAAATTCAAATTTTAGATAAACAATGAGTAAATTTTTAAAAGTATTAGTATATCCCAAATATTGCAGGGGACACACTTATTTGTCAACCCTATACCTAATAGCACTGTGACCTTGGGCAAGAGACTTTTCCTCTCTGAGCCTCAGTTTCTTCATCCACAGAATGGGTATCATGATATCCACCTAGCAGGATAGCTACTTACTTCGTGCCAAGTTACCTCGTAGGCATTTGGAAAGTGGCAGTCATTGTCATCATCTTATTCTTACCTGACCCTCTCTCTGGCTGTTTCTCTCCAACAGGTCTTGCAGAAACCATCCATTGTGACCTACAGCCTGTGGACCCTGAGAGGGGTGAGGTGACATATACCACCAGCCAGGTCTCTGAGGGCTGCTTGGCTGAGGTCCCCAACGCTATACTCGAAGTCCACGTCCTCTTCCTGAAGTTCCCAAGGGTGAGTACCCCATGGCAGGGTTGGGAGCAGGGCCCAGAGGAAGCTCCAGGGCCGATGTGATGAGGGGTGGTGCCTTCCTCGTGGCTGTCCCCAAGGTAGGGGCCGAGTCTGCACCAAGCCCCTTCCAAGTGAGTGGTGTGGGCATCTCACAGGGCCCATAAAGGAGTGCCATTTCTGGGGGCAGGGCCCAGGATCAGGGCAGACTTATTGATGCCACCATAAGACCTGAGTGGGAAGGGCTGGGTCTGGCAGGCAGCTGTGCGGACAGGAGCCAGGTCAGGGGTGGGCATGCTGGGCCAGGTGAGCTGTTGCGTACGAACCTCCCATGATGGGGTCTCATGGCTTCTCAGAGCCACAACTTGAACTTGGAAAAGTGCTTCTCTCCGTTGAACCCAAAACTTCTTCCCTGGAATGTCCCCCATTGAACACCTGTGACTTCTCAGATATCCAAAGCCAGCAGTGCAGCCTTGGGACGGTTCTCCCCAGGAGAGCCCTTGCAAGGCCTGCCGTCAGTTTGTCTGTTAAGTTTGTCCCTCTTAATGATAATAACACCTTTGCTAAGCACTGACCATGTGCTGGGTACCGTGCAGGGTCTCCAATGTGCCAGGAATAAAGCATCTCACGTGCACTAAGCCTCCAGCAGCCCATCTGCCAGGCTCTCTCATTATCCCCACAGCTTGGAAAAGGAAACTGAGGCTGGCCTAGAGAGGTGGCACGACATGCCCGAGGCCAGAATTCACACCAGCTCCCTGGGGACTCCTGGTGGATCTCAGTATTCAGGCGGCCGGGCTGGGCTGGAGGCCACACCTGGCTCTGAGGCCGTAGGTCCTGGTAGCGATTTAGCAGCGTCAGCTCAGGGTAAACTTACGAACGGCCAATCTGCCCCCAGAACTGTTGAATCGCCCTGCGTTTGTGCGGTGATAAGCAAGTGCCCAGACCACCAATATGGGGGGCCCACTCCCCACCGCCCTGCCTGCCTTGAGGACTGTGGGCTTTGATAATTTCCAAACCATAGATAGTGCCAAACACACTTTATGCAGTCTTCATCAGCATTGTAATTTTTTTCAAATGTGGTAACAATATTCAAAATAAGATTGCCGTCTGTAGGTTCATTTTGTTTGTTCTGGTGCTCAGGTCCCTGTGCCTGCTCTGAGTGACGGGGATCCCCAGACCCTAATCACCCAACAGTGGGCCAGCGTCAGAGGAAGCCCCCCGGCCAGGTGTCCAGGGATATGGGAGACAGGTGTGCACACAGACAGCCAGGACCCAAGTGACTACAGCTTCACCAGGGAGAGGGAACAGGGGCACTCCAGCTGCTTACAGGAGTATGCAGGGCGTCCTGGACAGTGGCCAGGGGCTCCCCAAGTGGAGGAGGCAGCAGGAAGAGCAGATGACAGCACGAACGCAGAAGCAGAGGGAGCAGGCTGAGGCTGGGGCTGGGGCCAGCGTGTGGCAGGAGCTGGCAGTCCACCTGGAGCAGGGTGGGAGATGGAAAAGGCCTGTCACCATATCAAGGAGTTCAGGAGTTTAGTCTTTATCCTGTGAGCAGGGACAGTCCTCAGAGGGTTTTTAGGGGCACAGTGGGCTGCCACTGTAACTCATGTCATAGTCCAAGGATCCTTACGTTCATGACAACAGAATCTTCGTGTCACACTCTGCCTCTTTCAGAGAACTCGGTCCATGGGGCATCCAACAACTCTTAATTCAAGGAGCCGGGCAGGCTGCAAGCTCCATGGCTGCCAGGGGTGTTTGAGCAGGTGGTAGAGAGTGCTGGGGTTGGGACACCCAGGGTCCAGTCCTCACACAACACCTGGTGCAGAGGGCGGCCCTTCTCCCCGCCCTCTCATACACATACCTTCCTTGGACTCAGGAGCTCACCTGAGAATCACAGAGTAGCAGAATCCGGCCCAGGGCTGGCAGACACCAAATAACTGTTGAATGCGTGCAGGAATGAACATGTGCGCAGTGTGCAACCTCGGCGCTGGGGTTAGGAACACAGTTCTTGAGGCAGACAGCCCTCCAACCGAGCTTTGGCTCCACACTTATAGCTGCACCCCCTGAGGCCACCTCACCAAGCCTCGGTTTTCCCAGGGAACATGGAGGCGACAATAGTATCCACCTCACAGGGCTGGCGTGAGAATCCGGCAGGAAGGTGGAGGCAAAATATTGAGCGTAGGGCCTGGCGGGGTGACAACTCCGTGCATGGTAGCTGTGGGTATTGTGACTGTTACTGCTCCCCTGTGGGCTCCATTCCCCACCTGTAAACGCCATCATTTTGCCGGGGGTGTTGCGGTTTACAGAACATCTGCACATGGGTTGACTAACTGGAACCTCAAAGGTTATCGCTACAGGATAGATGAGGCAGGGGCTGAGAATCCACTCTTAGAGGGGCAGCGGAGGTCCAGCCTCATGGAGTTGGGCCTCCCTCCGGTGCTCCTGGCCTCCCTGCCCCAGGGTTGGGCCCATGGTCCCACCAGACTCAGCGACATCACTGAGAACCTGTGGTTTCCCTGAGAGGCGCCTTCCTCCCCAGGCAGCCCCTAGGAATGGGGTCTGCAGCCCTCACCAGATGCCTGCTCTGAGCCCTGCCTGCCAGGAGCAGTGATGATTCGGAGAGCATTTAGATCAGGCCCTGTCCCTGGGCCACACGTGGGCCAAGGAGGCAGAGGTGGGCATAGCAGCCCTGGTGATCAGTGATGGACTCAGCAGCGGGCTGCGGGTGACGGGAGGAACAGCGCTGAATGTGGAGGGAAGGGGCCTGAAGGAAGGGGTCCCCAGGATCTAGCCAAAGAGGGGGTCCAGGGCATTCCAGGCAGAGGGCATTGCATGAGCGAAGGCTTAGGGCAAGACCCGTGGGCGGGCATGGGCTTGGGGGTGGCGGCTGTCCCGACCTGTGGCCGGCTTCTCTGGTCGCTGGCACAAGAAGCGGGTTTCCTGTCCATCCCCGCGCAGCCTCAGAACCCTCAGATTTCCTGTGGGTGGGCGGCAGAGGGGCGGAGGCGGCCAAGAAGCTTGGGGAAGGGACGGTCAGCGTGTGCTGGGAGGTCTGCAGACAGCCGAGGGCCGCTGGGCAGGGGCTCTATCTCGCTGGGTCCCCGAAGGGCAGGCCGGAGCCTGGATTCCGGGAGGGGGCCTAGGGTCACATCCTGACCCGCGGAGACAGGAAACCAGGCTGGTGTCTCAGTGATTCCCGCCAGGCCGACTGCGCCGCTGATCTGCCGTCCTGCTGACAAACTCGGCGGCCGGCGGGGCAGAGCTCGGTCAGCGGCTGATTCACCCCAGTGCCGGCAAACTCGGGCGCTGAAGACCCCACCCACGCCAAGCAGACAGAACCTGGCAGGCCCCGGCTCTGACTCACTGCTGGCCAGAGGGGCAGGCAAGGCCGTTCAGGCAGAGAGAGAGCTGGGAGGGACCCCAACGGGGAGGCTGGAGGGGCTGTGGAAGGCAGTGCAGCTCTCAGGCCTGGGCAAGGGGGCCCTCGCCCCAGGACCCAGAGGAAGTGGTCTCTCCCTGTCCAGGGTGGGGAACCTCCAGGGCTGAAGGGATCTCCCCATGTGGAACCTGCACCCCTCCCTTCTAGACCATGCTCTGAGTAGCTAGGACCCCAGAATTCCTTGCCCAAATCGAGCTGAACCTCCTCCCAGGGCTGGGCGGAGCTCTTTCTTGATCCATGCCCTAGAGGAGACAGTGCTTGGCTGATGTGAGCTCCCCTAGACCTCAAGGACAATCGAGTTGGGTGTTTGGGGGTGGGCACGGTGGAGCTTGGGCATCTGGGCTGGGCTGTCCACACGGACACACGAGCACCTTGCTGTGCTGTCTGAATCAGCGCGAACAGAAGGAAGGCGGGCTGAGGCCAGGGGCTACCATTTGTATTCTTGTCCTAGGCCTTGCAAATATTAAAGGCAGGCTTGTGAAAGGGCAAGGACTGGGAGTCAGGCAGGCTGGGCAGGGATTGCAACTGCCTTGTCATTGCTGGATCTCTGGTGTCCAGCTTGGAGTCAGCCTGAGAAAAAATATCTGATGGCTGGGTGGTTGGGGTTACGGAGGGATAGATGGGTGGGTAAGTGGATGGAGTGGTGAGTGGGTGGATGGTGAGTGGATGGATAGGTGGGTGGGTGGATGGTGAGTGGATGGAGACGTGGGTGGGTGGATGGTGAGTGGATGGAGAGTGAGTGGATGGAGAGGTAAGTGGATGGAGAGGTGGGTGGGTGGATGGTGAGTGGATGGAGAGTGAGTGGATGGAGAGGTGGGTGGGTGGATGGTGAGTAGATGGATAGGTGGGTGGGTGAGTGGATGGATAGATAAGTGGGTGGGTGGATGGATGGGTGGATGGATAGGTGGGTGGATGGGTGGGTGGATGGGTAGGTGGATGAATGGGTAGATGGGTGGGTGGGTGGATAGGTGGGTGATGGGTAGATGGGTAGATGGGTGGGTGGGTGGATAGGTGAGTGGGTGGGTAGATGGATGGGTGGATAGATGGGTGGATGGATAGGTGGGTGGGTAGACGAATGGGTGGATGGATGGGTGGATGGATAGATAATGGAAGGAAGAGAGGGAGGGAGGGAAGAAGGAAGGAAGGAAGGAGAAAATGTACA
>VSMD01043288.1:0-22147 GCA_008750895.1 Mirza zaza
TCAATCCAAGAATGGATTAATAAAATGTGGTATATGTATACCATGGAGTACTATTCAGCTCTAAGAAACAATGGTGATATAGCGCATCTTATATTTTCCTGGTTAGAGCTGGAACCCATACTACTAAGTGAAGTATCCCAAGAATGGAAAAACAAGCACCACATATATTCACCAGCAAACTGGTATTAACTGAGCAGCACCTAAGTGGACATGTATGTACTACAGTAATAGGGTATTGGGCAGGGGGGAGGGGGGAGGGGGGGCGGGTATATACATACATAATGAGTGAGATGTGCACCATCTGGGGGATGGTCATGCTGGAAACTCAGACTTGTGGGGGGAGGGGGGGAAAGGGCATTTATTGAAACCTTAAAATCCGTACCCCCATAATATGCTGAAATTAAAAAAAAAAAAAAGAATAATTTCTTTTCACAATCACTAGCTTTAATTCTGTAAAGATGGATGACCCTAACTCTGCAAAGTAGGATTCTTTAATTAGATAATGTAACATGAAAGTCTCTGAGATCTGGGGGAAATATGCCATAAATTGAAAATAATTGAAGCATCAAGCCACTGTTAGGGTTTTAAGTTTATCTTATCCCTTAGTACATTGGAGTAGAAGAAAAGGTTGAGATTTATTGTCATAATGAATTTAAAGTAAGATTCAACTTAGAAAAATTTATATATATTAGTAACTTCCAGGAAAAATCTAGCATAGTAGCATAGTATAGTATAATATAGTATACAAGTGAGGCACTCCTATGTATATAACAATCCCTAGATATCCTTATACTCCAAGTACTGGAATAGGATCCTCTCTTTGAGGAGGAAAAAACACTTAAACACAAGATAACATAATGCTATAGGAAAAGGAGAGTTAAAATATCTCTTGAAATCTTCACTCTGATCAACAAGAAGGGAAGCCTCTGTATGTTAAGTCAAGTCACTAATAACTAATAGATGCGCACTGCTGTTTAGCATGCCTAACCACACAATCTTCTTGGTATACTACTGCCCCCTGGGGGTTATAGCACATTACTACTCTTCTGAGAAAATATAGAGTAAAGAGAAGATACAGACATTATTTTCTACTAACAATACAATATAAAAGGTCCAGTCAGGCCTTCTAATAATAAGTAGACCTTTCTTAAATAATATCTTTTTTAAGTGTCTTATTTATTTCTATGTGAATAATCAAGAATTAAGTACATAATAAAATTTAACTATAGAAGGTGGTTGTTAAAATGATTTAAGAACATCAGGGCTTATATAGAATTTTGCATTTTCAAAACAGTCAACATTAAATGATTAATCCTTACAACATTGTTGAGATCAATATTCCCACCATATTTTTACAGAAAAGTAAATAGCAAGGTTAAGTGAAGTATTAGAAATTCAAGAACTGGTCAGTAACTAATCAGCAAAGTGCCTCAGGAGAATGGTTTAATGTAAGATATGAAGCACTAATACATTAACTTATCTCTAATACCCGCTGACATACCTCTAGGAGAAATTAATTACTCTCTTGTCTGTGGACACTTAGCATTTTATAGGGTTTAACAATTTTGTATTACAGTTATTGGATTGTCCGTCTCTCTGACTAAACTCTGTTCCTCCACAAGACTTTGCACAGTGTCTAGCACATAGCAAGACATAACAATGGGTCGGACCTTCAGTCATTTGTTCAACAAACTATTAAGCATCTACTATATACATTCACTGTTCTACACACGGGAGATACAGCAGTGCATAAGAAAGCCAAGCTCACTATTCTCATGGAGCATACATTCTATGAAGGAAGGAGATAACCAAAGCAGATCAAACAAAAAAAACCACCAAAACAATCAGGTAGTAAGAAGAGCTAGAGAGAAAATTCAAATAGAGTGATATGACTAAAGGTGAAATCAGGGACGTGGGCAGAGATCAGAACAGGACTTTCTTGGGCCATGCTAAGAATTTTATTCTAAGTGAAATGGGAAGTTATTTAAGGCTCCATAATACATATTTGCTGATTTGAATTGCTCTATTTACCTAATAGGTACCAATAAAAGAAAAATTAATACCTAGAAAGGAAAATTACTATGCTTTTGGTTAGCGAGTTTTTCTGTTTTAACCAATTACTTTTAAGTGAAGAGTTATTTGATAATTAAATCCTCAGACTAAAGAATAAAACAGCAGTGTCTACTAACATTTTACTAGAAGTTAGAATAATGAGATTTTGGCAGTCATTATTGGAAGAAATATAAGAGCTCCTGCATAAACCACTGTACATCATAGATGACTATACTAGGATCTTATACTCATCACTCATTAGTTTTGCAAAGCCTAAGATATCTCCAAATAGCTCCCAATGAGTGCCAGACAGACATCTGGAGACAAGGCTCCTGAGTGAAAGTATTAAAGTCTATTAAACATAATAAATCTCTTCCTCTTATCAGAGAAACAAGGATGAAAAAGTTACATATATTTAGAAGAGACAACACTTTTTGCCATATTAACTGAACAAAATACAACAACGTAGAAATTAAGGTCCATTTTCATATTTCACTTAAGATGATTCAGGTTCTTCAGAAGCCTCAAGGCTAATACCAAGCCATAACACCGAGATTCAGCTCAATTTAATCTCACAGATAATCACCACAGAGAAAATATTATCATTTCCTCATTCTAGGTGGCAGGTTCTTGAACATTTGTTATGTTAAACCTTGTATATTTTCTAACTTTTTAATGTATTTTATAATTTTCATTTAAAAAAACCCACAAAAATTTACCAGCTTAGCCATTATTAAGAGTTCAGTTCAGTGGTATTGAGTATATTCATATTGTTGTACAAAAGATTTCCAGAACATTTTTTTTTTTTTTTGAGACAGAGTCTTGCTTTGTTGCCCAGGCTAGAGTGAGTGCCGTGGCGTCAGCCTAGCTCACAGCAACCTCAAACTCCTGGGATCAAACAATAATGCTGCCTCAGCCTCCCAAGTAGCTGGGACTACAGGCATGCGCCACCATGCCCGGCTAATTTTTTTTCTATATATATATTAGTTGGCCAATTAATTTCTTTCTATTTATAGTAGAGACGGGGTCTCGCTCTTACTCAGGCTGGTTTCGAACTCCTGACCTCGAGCAATACGCTGGCCTCGGCCTCCCAGAGTGCTAGGATTACAGGCGTGAACCATCGCACCCGGCCTCCATAACATTTTCATCTTGCAAAACTGAAACTCTATACCTGAGCAATAACCCTCCATTTTCCCCTCCTCCAAGCCCCTGGCAACCACCATTCTACTTTGTATATTACTTTCTATTTTTTAAGTTACAATATTGCATTGTAACAATACCTATGCCTATACAAAAGAAACTATGTACACAAATATTTGAGCTGGTGTTTCAGTTTTTTTAAAAAAACAAAATTCCATCCCCATTTCCTAAACAAAAATGTATGCAGTGGAAGGGGCTAAGAATTACCTCCAGCATATAGACCAGAACACAGAAGTGACTAAGAAATATGTTGTAATATACACTGCACTATTTCCAATCCACCATGAATACCACCAATTAATATAGACTTGTAGGGTTGTTAACAAGTAGCAATATGGCAACTAGACAATGTGATATGATCTATTTATGTGGAAAAATCCATAGTACATAGGTAGAACCTAAAATTAAAAGACCTAAGTTTGAGAATAGCCTAATAGGTAATAATAAAATCCTCTTATATTTTTAGCCTTTTATCTTTTACAAGGAATTTCCACATACAAGAATTCATTTAGTCAAGTCATAATCCCTCCAGATATCAGTTTCTTCATCTATAAAACAGGGATAAAAATATCTACTATGCTGACCTCATAGGGTTAAACCCATAAAAAAACTAAATAATAAATGTATATGCAATATAAGAGTTGTAAACACTACTACATATATATAAATTGTCTAAAGATAAATTTAAAAAATGCTTCAAGACTAGCTGAGCAAGAGTGAGATGCCTGTCTCTGTAAATAGAAAAAATAATCAGCTGGGCATGATGGTGTGAGCCTATAGCCCTAGATAATCTGGAGGCTGAAGCAAGAGTATGTCTTGAGCCCAGGAGTTTGAGGTTGCAGTGAGCCATGTTGATGACACTGCACTGTAGCCCTGGTAACAGAGTGAGATTCTGTTTCAAAAACAAAAACAAAAACAAAAAATGCATTACTTCTAACCAAGGAATAGTTGACACAGTGGTATGAGTGCAATTCCTATTTCCTAAATAAAATATTTGTCAAATAATGTATAGAGTATCTTGCATATGAAGAGGCAGCAAAATTTCCTCTATCCATTTGAAACATTGAAAATAAACTCTCTTAAATCTATTAAAAGTGAGGTCAAAGTTTTTAAAAAATCAAAATATAAATATACATACCACATATAACAAGAACAAAAGGGAGCATACTTTATTCCCACCACATTAAAGGGACACGATTAATGGCAGGGCATGGCAGCTCCTACCTGTGATCTCGGCATTTTGAGAGTCTAAGGTGGGAGGATCACTTGAAATCAGGAGTTTGAGGCAAGCCTGGGCAACATAGCAAGACCCTATCTCTTCAATTGTTTTTATTATTATTATTATTATTTTTTTTAATTAGCCAGGCAGCTTGGAGAACAATTAGGAAGAAAAAAAACCCCAGCCAAATATGGTGGCTCGCACCTGTAGTACAAGCTACCCAGGAGGCTGAGGTGGTAGGATGGCTTGAGTTCAGGATTTCAAAGTAACAGTGAGCAGTTATTGTGCCACTGCACTCCATCCTGGGTGACAGAGTGATACGCTGTGTCTAAACAAAATAAAAATAAATAAATTAAAGGAAAGGATTTTAGATGTACTTATTCATGACACATAGCAGCAAATCTTTAGAGAAATACATGTAACTTTCTCCAAAAGTTATTACTTTTTGAATTAATGATTTGGTAGATTGCAAAACTATCAGTGAAATGCTTTTTCAATGAAAATTACCAGAGCATAAGAACAGAGAAGATTCTTACAAAACAAATTAACGCTAAAATTAAGAATAGGAGAAAGGAGGAGGGGGAAAAAAGAAAAAATCAAGAATAAATCTACTTCTCTAAGACATTATATAGTTATAAAATCATATGGGACTTACATGAAGAATCCCACATCTCATTCCTTAAAGGGTAGGTCGTATTAAATTTGAGAATATAATCAAGAAGGCTATTTAAAATCCCTTTGACTAATAAGGATTTAAAAAAAAAAAAAAAGGAATAGCCATGTCTTATAAAAGCAGATAAAAGGCAAGTCCTTTACCTCCACCTCTAAATTGTATGATTTAGCTTATATTTTGCCTATACAAACCAAATGTAAGAGGGTTTATCTAGTAAACAGGTAAGGTATTATCAAATGCTGAACTTTTGGTAACTAACTCTTTAGAATCACCTTTTTGTTTTTTTTTTACTTTTTATTTATATCAAGAAAATATGAGAGTATAAACATTTTGGTTGCATTTTATATCTTTGCCTCTCCCTAACAAGGGTTAGAGTTATGCCCTTCCCCTCCACAATGCTCACCACATCCCTCAGATGTGGGTCTACACCCCCAACCCCCGAATCCCTGGTGAACACCACCACCCTTTGAGCACCATAGTATTAATCAGTCAGTACCAATTTGATGGCAAGTACATGTGGAGCCCATTTTTCTGATCTTGTGTCACCTCACGTTGGATAATGGGCTTAAGCTTAATCCAGGATAATATAAGTGGTGCTAGCTCACTGTCGTTTTTTAGAATAGAGTAATATTCCATCGCTGTCATTTCTTAGAATTGAGTAATACTCCATTGCAAACATATACCAAATTTTAATAATCCACTCATGAATTGACAAGCACTTGGGTTGTTTCCACGTCCTTGCAATAGTGAATTGTGCTGCCATAAACATATGGGTGCAGATGTCTTTATAATAGAATGTCTTATGTTCTTTTGGGTAGATGCCTAATAATGCTATTGCTGGGTCGAATGGTATTTCTATTTTTAGCTCTTTGAGGTATCTCCAAATTCTTTTTTCCAAATTCTTTTAGTTGAACAAAGGTTCAACTAATTTGCAGTCCCACCAGCAGTGTAAGAGTGTTCCTGTCTTTCCAAGAAATCTAATTAAAAATGTGCAGTCTATTTGAGCTAAAAAAAAATAAAGAAGTCCAGAAATATATGAATGAAGACTTAAACAAATGAAAAGTTGCCTCTTATTCTTAGATAGAAAAACTCAATAAGATAAAGAAGTCATTTATCCTTAAACTCATTTCAGCTTTGTATTTGATTTCATAATGGATTATGTCAGTTTTTTTAAGCTAGCAAGAAGTTTGCAAAGTACATATGGAAGAATAAACACATAAGAATAGCCAAAATCCCTGAGAAACACGATGAACTTGTCTGGTCCTATGATAAATCAAAACACATTATTAAATAAAATATTCCATAATTAAAGCAGTATGGTGTTGATGCAAAAATAGGCAAGCAGATCAGGACAGTAGAAAATTCAGAAACCCAGCAAAGTGGATAGAGAAGATATGCAATAACTACAGAAGGGGAACCTTTATTAATACTTGCTGTTTGGGAGCTGTATATTCCTAAAAAAGGTGAACATGGATTCTTTCATCCTATAGTAAGATAAATGGCAAAGGAGAAAATGACAAAAATGACAAATGACAAAAATCAAAACATACAAATAGTAGAAGACAATATTGATAAATCTGTGTATAAGCTGTCATAAATCTGGTATATGACTCAAAGCAGAAAATGTTAATAAAAGAAAAGATTGATAAAACATACAATAGAAAGCAAGAATACTGTGTATAGCAGGAAGCACCACCAGTCAAGTAAAAAGGAAAATGCTAAAGGGAATAGCTTTTACAACTTACATAACAGACAAAAGGAAGCACACATCTGTTTGTTCTAGAAAACAAGAAAGCTCTCAAAACATGGTTTCACGGTATAAGGAAAAAGGAGGCAATGTGAATGGTCCCTCACTGACCTAAGATGGGATAATTTGAGCTCAAGAACAAACTTAGATGGCAGTGTATAAAATTGCACCAAAAACACAAAAAAATAATGTTAGGAAAATGTCACTTACATGTTTTGTTTGTTTGCTGGGGCTGCACCATCATTATTGTGGCAATTGATAAAAGAAAGAATTAAGCTTTTATCTTTCCTTTCCTGATAGGCTAGTTTTTTCTCTTTTTTTGAGGCAGTGTCTTACTTTGTTGCTGCGGCTAGAGTGTCATGGCAGATCTTCCTGCCTCAGCTTCCTGAACAGCTGGGACTAAAGGTTCAGAGCACCACACCTTTTTTGAAGAAACAGCATCTTGTTATATTGCTATATTGGTCTTGAAATCCTGGCCTCAAGCAATTCTGCCTCAGCCTCCCAAAATGTTACCATGACATGTGTTAGCCACCATGCCTGGCCCTAATAGGCTAATTTTTAATATAATGATGAGCTCATGAGAAAATGTAATTCTTAATAGAAGAGTGAGAACTAATACATTCAAAGGATACAATAGAATTAGAAAACTGCTATCTGGCACCCCTCAGTAAAATAAATTACAAAAATACTAATCAAAAAATGCTAAACAATTATATGAAAGAAACAGGCATGCATTACTTGGACCACTGATCAACTTTAACATAAATAAATGTGGAAAAACCAGATGTGTATCCAAATGTGCTTTCTGAATCCAGCTGGGCTGGAAGCTTAAAATACAAAGAGACTTTGAAAGATTTCATACCAAAATCAAAAAAATACTTCATTAATAATATTATATTGATTACATATAGAAACAATATTTAGATATATTGGGGTAAATAAATTATTACAATCAAATACACGTGTTTTTTTGCCCTTTTTTTTCTTTTTATTTATTTTTTACCTAGAACATTTGTATCTTTGCCTTTTCTTTTATGTTGCTACTAGAAAGTTTAGAATGACACAGGTGGTTCATACTTTATTTCTATTAGGCATTGCAGCCTGAGAGGATCACCTCCTTCAAAATTTAGGCTGCCTCTTCAAAAGACCAGAGGCCAGGAAGGTTAGAAAATCTGAAATTTAAAAATAATTTTATTATGTTATTTCCAATTTTGAGTATCATATATGTTATACATAAATGGATATAACCTTATATACAAGGTCAAATGCAAATATCTTCAAGGAAATGGCAGGTCCCAGCAGAGAGAGGAAGCTCTGGTCACAGCCATGAATGTGCTGGATCCCATCACCTGTCACTCAGGGTCCAAAAGGGCGGGCTTGGGGCCTTATCCAATCAGGGGCACCGCTGTGGGACCTGTCCAATCAGGCGAGCAGCGGAAGAGGCGGGGTCTTCTACCATCCTGGCGGGGCCTTTGTTGCATCAGCCCGCCAAGCTTCCTCTGTGTTCGCCGCTCCTCCGCCATAGCTGTGGAGGTCGGGGTGGTTCTGCTGCAGCTTCTGTCCTCTTGTGGTTACTGGAAGATCCGTGTGGAGGATGGCAGGATACCCCAGAATCCAGGAACTGGTGAGTATGCAGGCCTCGTGTCCTGAGGGGCGAGGGCTAGTTGGAACCCACTGGAAGTGGCTGTGGCGGACCCAGGCCTCCCCACAGTCAGCTGCGTTGTCTGCGGATCCAAGTCCCCGCTGGTACAGCTCGGTCCTCAGTCCCCTTCAGCCGAAGGGTAAGGCTGGGCCTGGGCCGGCAGCCAGGACTCGGAGCATCCTGTCCATCCGCTGAGGCATATTTGGCCCGGCCAGGAGCCTTGGGTGGGCAAGTCTGCGCACCGGCTCGGCGGCTTCCTCTGTGCGCGGTGAGGACGCATGAGGGTCGTCCTGGGAGGATCCTCACTCGGCATGCGGGGGCTCGTGTGTGGGAGGAGCTGTGGTCTGGTGTCTGGACTGGAGTCCTTCTCTCATTAAAAAATCAGGAAATCAGAGAATATTCACTTGACACCCCTTTGTAAAACCTCTTTGTGCCTCTCCTTTTATCTTTCCTAGGCACAGACATCTTACCAGGATGTCTTCAGGTTAAGTTTCTTCTCTGGACACTTTACAGGGTTATATGTCCTCAGCCACCCTCCTGATTTTTCTGGTCATGGGTTCCACAGCTATCTGAGGATGACCCAGGACACCCACAGCAGCCATGTGTCCTGGAGTGTCTAGTGAATATCATCATCCCTGGGCCATCTCCTTGCACAGGACAGCCTGAGGTATGGGGCAGGAGCCTCTGGGGAGCAGCTTGCTGGATGCCCTGGGGCTGAGAGAGTCTTCTGGTGTATCTTTAACCTAAAAAGCTAACCTCTTGAGACATTAATATTTTCTTCTCCCAACCCCAGTTTTCATTTCTTGGAGACACATTGGTGGCCAACCAATCAGTTGCTGATTTTAAGTGGAAAAGACAAAATGATTCCCGTCTTTGGATTTTTCTCACACTTGAGAGGGATAAAACTATCCCCAAGAATAAGAAAAACCCTCCCCAGTGAGCTGGTACTAGAACCTGCAAAGCAATTTGCACTTCAGGCACTCAGTGTGGTGCAGGAATGGTGAAGCGGCTTCTGGGAGGGTGGTCGTTGAGCACTATGGTGAGCAGGCTGGGTGTGGGAGTGTGTCCCAAGTGATGGCCAGACTTGACACTTGAGTCAGGCATGACTGTGTTTCTGTCATCACTGCTTCTCCCTGGGTGTGTTACCTTGAAAGGATTTGTTCACTCATTTCAACTTCGGTTTTTCATTAACAGTAAAATGATTTTTGGCAGTCCAGCTTGAAAGATAAAAAATACTTTCAAAGAGGCATGAAAGTGGCGGGTTTCAGAAAATAAAAACTACTCATATATTCCATTTGTTAAAAATTATTATTTACCTCTTTTCTTCCCTAGAGTAGTGAGTGTAGTAAGTTTCTCAGGTCTGGTTTTGGATTTTTTGTTGTTTGTTTATTTTAGCAGAGTTTGAATGTTGCACAGGCTAGAGAGGGCAGTGGCATGATTATATCTCACTGCCCTCACTGACTAGGCTCAAACAATCCTCCTGCCTCGGCCTCCTTAATAGTACAACTTGTAGGTATGTGGCATCATGCTGGGTAATTTTTAAAAATTTTTTGTAGAGACAGGTCTCACTGTGTTGCCCAGACTGGTCTCAAACTCCTGACCTGAAGCAGTTCTCCCACCTTGAACTCCCAAAATGCTAGAATTACAGGTGCAAGTTACCACTCACTCTGGCCTCAGTGTGGTGGATAATATATAGGGATATGTCTTATTTGGAGGTAATTTCAGTGGAATTTCAGGACTTTGTTTTGGGAATGCTACTCAGGGAAGAAAATATGAAAAATCTCTTCCATTTTTGTTGCAGAAAAATTAATATGTTTCCACAAGAAAGTGCAGTAGAAAAATTGGTGAATTACAAAGATTTACCAAAGCATCGGTTTCTCTCTTGTGCTCGGTGGAGAATATCCTGTTAGCTGGATGTTGGAGTTTAATGCTAAATCCTGTGAGATAGGATTTGGCAATTCCTCCAAGTGTTCACACATGATTGTTTACAAAATAATTTGTTACCATGAAAATAACAGTTAAATAACCTGTTTATTTTGTGAAATGGCTAGATACTTTTGATTTTCCTGTTGAGGTATAAAATTTAAATGGCTTACAATTTCTGTGATATTATGATAGATACATTCTTTTTTTTTTTTTTTTTCCCACGGTTTCTGGCTCTAGGCTCCTGTAAGTAAGCCTTGGTATTTGCTAAATGACTAGAGCAGCAAGAATTTCTTTTCTTTAAATATTTGGTCTTTTGTTCTTGGTTCCTGAAGGAGCTCCTGGATGGTAAAGGTGAAAGGCAGTTTTTTTTATTTACAAACCTCTCAAACCCATCTTAGCTTTTATGTTCTTCTGTGGTTTGTTTTGCAAAGCCCCTAGAAACTACTGGATGGGAGGCTTGTTGACAGGGCAAGCAGCCATGTGCTTAGAGGGATGGAATTTTTAGTCTCATCCCCAACCTTTGGGCTGAAGGTTAAGTTGATTGAAAATGGCCTATTAAATTAGTTATGCCTATGAAATGAAACTTCAATAAAAATAAAGGACAGAGTTTGGGGAGCTTTTACACAGCTGAACACATGGTAGTTTCTGGAAGGTGGTGAGCCTAGCAAGGACTCGAAAGCTCTGCACCCCTTCCACCGTATCTTGTCATATGTATCCCTTCATCTGGCTCTTTGTATATATCTTTTAATATATCTTTCATAATAAACCAGTAAATATAAGTGTTTCCCTGAGTTCTTTCAGGTGGTCTAGCAAATTAATAAAATCTACAAAGGGAGTCATGGAACTGTGGATGGAAAAATCCAAACTCTGAAATATTTGAAAGAGGTTTATTCTGAGCCAAATTTGAGGACATGGCCCGGAGTCACTCCCAAAAAGCCTTTAGCAAGTGGACTCGCTGTGGTTGGGTTATAGTTTGGTTTTATACATTTCAGAGAGGCAGGGATTACAAGTAAAGTCATAATTCAGTACATGGGAGGCATATATTGGTTTGGCCCAAAAGGGTGGGACATCTCCAAGGGGAGGGGGCTTACAGGTTACAGGTGGGTTTAAAGATTCTTTGGCTGACAATTGGCTGAGAGAGTTGGGCTTTATCTAAAAGGCCTTGAAGGAAGTGCTTAATTTAAGATAAAGGTGTGAGAACTCTGGGAAGTCCAGACAAGAGAATATTTCAAGTTAAGGTAAGGATCTGCTAAGATGCTTGAGTTAAGATGGGGGGGATTTCTATCTTTTAGGTGTTGCTAATGCTATACCAGAGTCAGGTTGGGAAGTAAGCCGCACTATATTTGGTTAACAAAACCTGCTTAGTGGGATTTTACCATGTGAGCTTGACTCATCTGGCCACCTTTGGAAGGAATTTCGAGCAAAAGAAAAGATCAGAGTTAAGTCCTCAGAACTGTTATTTGAAGCTGGTTGGTCAGAGGTTTTGGAGGCCTGGATTTGCAACTGGTGTCTGAAGTGGGGCAGTTTTGTGGGACTGAGTCCTCATTCTGTGTGATTTGATGCTATCTCCAGGTAGATAGTGTCACAGTTTAACTGTGTTCGAACATATTTAGCTGGCGTCTCCTGCAAATTGATTGCTTCTATGGTGTGGTGGTAGGGTGAAATTGCACATTTTTGTCAGAGAAGTCTTCTGTGTTAATTGATGTGGTGTGAGAGAAGAGAAAAAAACGCTTGTGGTTTGAGATTTATATTTATATATATAAAAATATAGAAATTATATATATATATATAAATATATATGTATTTTTTTTTGAGACAGAGTCTCACTCTGTTGCCTTGGCTCGAGTGCCCTGGCGTCAGCCTAGCTCACAGCAACTTCAAACTCCTGGGCTCAAGTGATCCTACTGCCTCAGCCTCCTAAGTAGCTGGGACTACAGGCATGTGCCACCATGCCCGGCTAATTTTTTCTATATATTTTTAGGTGGCCTATTAATTTCTATTTTTAATAGAGACGGAGTCTCATTCTTGCTCAGGCTGGTTTCAAATTGCTGACCTTGAGGCCATCCGCCTGCCTTGGCCTCCCTGAGTGCTAGGATTACAGGCTTGAGCCACCGCACCTGGCCTGGTTTGAGATTTCTTTCCTTCAGAATTTCCTTCCTTTTTTATAAACATAAAATCTGAGTTTAAGTGATTTTGCTGAATTCTTGAAGCACTGGGTATTTTCTCATTTACAATTAAATGAATAACCCTGACTGAGAAGCAGAGACATAAGCCCAGTGACTCCAAGCCAAGGCCAATCTTGAGTTTGCAAGAGGAGGTCACTGAAGGCCCAATTATTTTTTCAGAGGAGCTACCCTGGGAGGTTGTCGCAGCCTGCTCACAACATCACAGAAGGAGCCCTTTATCCTGAGAAGCTATAGAGCCCTGGAAATCTGGGGATCCAGAGGAAAGTTTGGTTGGGTTTGGGTTGGAGGAGTGTGTGATGCCCCATCTATGATTGCAGCTGTCATTGTCTTGGGGCTATTTTTATACATTGACAAATGAAACAAATTCAGATTTAGGTGGGAAGTGACTTTATTGTAAAGTATTATTGCAGTATGAGAAAAGCATCAAATATAAGATCTGTAAGCTTCTCAATGGTTAGGCAGAAATGGGCTTTCTTTCATAGGCAGAAGTAAATAAGTTTTTAGAAGATGGTGGGAGGGGAAAGGCAGAATGTGGGTGGTGGCACAATCAGAAACTGATTTACCTTGTATTCATAGTGTTCTTAGAAGGGGCACAGAGAGGGGTTTTCTGCTGGCTAAGGCTGAGGGGGCACCAATTTCAGGGACCTGGCAGAAAGAGAGTAACTTAAGCTGTATTGCCTTAACAAGTATTCTGTTCAGACCAGTGAAAGCAGAATTGTTCATCTAATTGTTTATGAGGCAAAAATGGAAATATGTAGAGTCCGTGTCTGGCTTTATGATAGGTAAAAGAGGGAGCATCATCTAAGTCATAATGGGAAAGGTGGTTTTTTTGTTGTTGTGGTGTTTTTTTTGTTTGTTTGTTTTTTGTGTTTTTTTGCAGTGAGCTGCTCTTGATGAACAAAAGGATGGGGGTTTCTTTAATCACAGCTGTTTACCAGGTATACTTTCCAGCCCCCTCTTACCCCACCACTTTCTCTTACCTACACTTCTCTTCCATTTTTCCATTCCTAAGTGTAGCAATTTTAATAAATTTGTAAATGTATTTAAAGTGTTTTACTGAGTTCCATGAGTAAATTACATCAAATTACTGAATGTGAGAAGGGGATTATGAGAACCCCTGGTTTATAGGCAGTTGTTCAGAAATATAGATGGGCCCTCGGAGCTTGCAAGTGGTATCTTAAGTGTGAGCACTGCTGTGGGACCAGGCCCTGAAGCTGTGGGTTCTATACTATCTCCAGATGGTGTCAGAATTGAATTGCTGGACCACCAGTTAGTGTTAGAGAATCGATTGGTATTCAGCAAATGCCAAACGTTTTGGTGTTAAAAGTATTGTCAGAATAATGACATAAGTCAAAACCTTAAACTGACTCCTGGTGAGTGATCACTGGTGAAAATTGAGAAGCTGGAAGAGGGAGCATTTCCATCCTGTAAGGAGGATACGTGGAGCTCCCAGAATTAAATTTCCCAGCTTCTCAGGTTTGTCTTGCTCACTACCTCATAGTGAGCCACCCTAGGCTATATCTCTGCAGTAGAAATGGTCCCCAAGCTTGAAAATGTGTTCAGCCTACTGAATATAGGGTTCCTTGTGAACTGTGGATGAAACAGGCTGCTTGTCTGAGCTGTTTCTCTTTTGTTTCCTTTATGAAAGCTTGCTACCATATAATTCTGGATTTCCTAAGTATTTGTGAGTTTAAATCCATGTTTTTTTGTTTTGTTTTGTTTTATTTTGTTTTTGTTTTTTTTTTTTTTTTTTGAGACAGTCTCACTCTGTTCCTGGGGCTAGAGTGCCATGGTGTCGGTCTAGTTCACGGCAACCTCAATCTCCTGGGCTCAAGCAATCCTTCTGCCTCAGCCTTCCAAGTAGATGGCACTACAGGCATGCGCCACCATGCCCAGCTAATTTTTTCTATATGTTTTTAGTTGGCCAATTAATTTCTTTCTATTTTTTTAGTAGAGACCGGGTCTCGTTCTTGCTCAGGCTGGTCTCAAACTCCTGACCTCAAGCCTCAAGTGATCTTCCCGCCTCGGTCTCCCAGAGTGCTAGGATTATAGGCATGAGCTACCATGCCTGACCTTAATCCATGTTTTGAGTGTAAGATTCTTATTTTCTTGCTGGAAAATGAGAGTGGATTGAGTGACATGATCTGAAGAAGTAAAGAGAATTCTTAAAATAAGTAGTTTCATGCAGAGTTTGAGTAATAAGAATATGAACATCCACGTAAATAAACAGCCTCGAGCAGCCATGGTATGCCCCCTGATTTCATCTCCCTTCTGCACCCAGAGGTGACTGCCATCCTGATTCTTTTTGTTAACTCTTTATAGCTTAAATATCTACCATGAAGCAGAGGATGGCTCAGTTTTGCCTCTTTGGGTTCTCGTAGTTTTATGTTACTTTTAATATTCTGTTAATATTATGCTCTAAAGGTTTTTCTGTAGCTTCTCTGCCTCAGTTTGTGGCACACATGCTGCTGTCTGAGGCTGTGGCTCACCCAATTTGCTGATACATTTCACTGTTAATGAGACTTTGTTTCAAGTTCATTTTTTGATGTTGTAGACAAGGCCATTTTTGGTGTTGTCCCCCAGATATTAACACTTTGGAAATTTTTGAACCTTAAGGAAGAAACTAGGCTGGGCGCGGTGGCTCACGCCTGTAATCCTGGCACTCTAGGAGGCCGAGGTGGGCGGATCACTCAAGCTCAGGAGTTCGAAACCAGCTTGAGCAAGAGCGAGACCCCGTCTCTACTATAAATAGAAAGAAATTAATTGGTCAACTAAAAATATATAGAAAAAATTAGCTGGGCATGGTGGCACATGCCTGTAGTCCCAGCTACTCAGGAGGCTGAGGCAGTAGGATTGCTTGAGCCGGGGAGTTTGAGGATGCTGTGAGCTAGGCTGATGCCATGGCACTCTAGCCAGGGCAACAGAGTGAGACTCTGTCTCAAAAAAAAAAAAGGAAGAAACTGAGGCACAAAATACAATTTTGAAGAGTTTATCTGAGCCAGAGTAAGTACAGACCCAAGTAACCTTTGCTATGAGATCTTTTTGGTATTTGTTATAAGCAGGTTTGTAAAGGCAAAAAGGGGGATATGCAGTGGGCCAGTGCATTCCTTGTTTGTCAGGAATTCTTAGTGATTTACATAAACATTGATGAGTGATTGGCTATAAGTCGTTGAACTATGCAGTGAGTTATGGTGCCCAGCATGTGGCATTTTAGGTTGATTTATAGCTACTTGTATCAATCAGTCTAGAGGCAAGCAGTCTTTAGAGATGATTGATTAGCTTAATACTCAAGGTGGGGAGTGGAACATGACTGCAACCTCATTTCTGTGCTTCTCTGAGCCTGACAATTTAGAGGAGGCTTGCATCTTTCAGACAAAAATTTTCTTTTCTTTCATATTTCTCCCTTTTAATCAAAATATTTCACTTCAGAAGCTTTGTGGCTCAAAGTCTCCGTGTCTAGGTATTCCTCATCACCAGGTATTCTTATTCTTAGATAGTCCTGTCTCACACTGAGAAAGGGGGAAGAGGATGTAACTTACATATTTTAAGAGCACCCAAAAGCAAAATTGAGATGGCATCACTGAGTGCCAAGAATGAGACTTCAGTCCTGTCATTGATTTATATAGCTACGGTTGCTTGGTTTATTATCTCTAAACTTTGGAATACCATGATTTTAATTTTCTTAGAAGAAGTAAAACAATGAGATACATAGCATTAATAATTTGAATAGTAGAAATATAATGCTCATAAGGATAATCAAAAGAGGATTTGTATGCCAGAACAACAAAAACCTATTCCATTGGGAGCCAATTATAAACATCAGGGAGAAAATTAAATCTAGGTTCTTTCTTAGAGACTTGTCTCTAAAAGTGTCATCTGTTATGATTTTTCCTAGATTAATTTTTATTTCATGAGAGCTATTTATGTATACAAAAGAGGTATTTGCCACTGTTCGTATTTCCTTGCGTAATATAATTTAAAGCAATGTGATGTCTAATATAACCTCTGCCAGTAAATCAGTTGCTTTTTGTTGATCTGTGACAGAGGTAGCAATTTGACCTACCAGCAATTTTTCCTAAGGTTGTAGGAAGATTTCTATTTATATGTTCTTGGGAAGTGGCACCCTGTTAAGGCAAACACACTCTAAATTGCATGTTGCTATCTTCTTGATGGACAGGCAGGCAATTGGCAGTTTTCCCCAAATAGAATCTCCATCTAAAATAGATAGGTGGTCATTCCTAGAGAAAAATTTGAGGCAAATAGTCCAGTGTTGGGTTTTGTCAGAGCCATTTTTAGATAGAGGGGTGACCATATGTTATAAGAGATATTGACCTTCAATTTAGCATCACAGAGATTGCTCAGCAATACCTGATATGGTTTCTACCACAGGGTTAGAGGGAATTTTTATAATTTCTAGGTTGAAATTGTGATAATGAAGAATGTCACCATTAAGGAGATCTTGTTTATGTTCTACTTACTGCAGTTGCATGGGCTTTTCTGTTGTTATTTTGAGGGGAGAAAGCTAATGTTTTCCAAAGGGAGTACAACTTTTTTTTTTTTTTAATGAGACAGAGTCTCTGTTGCCTGGGCTAGAGTGCCGTGGCGTCAGCCTTGCTCACAGCAAACTCAAACTCGGGCTTGAGCAATCCTCCTGCCTCAGCGTCCCAAGTAGCTGGAACTATAGGTGTTCACCACCATACCTGGCTAATTTTTTCTATTTTTGGTAGAGACAGGGTCTCGCTCTTGGCTCAGGCTGGTCTCAAACTCCTGACCTCAAGCCATCCTCCTGCCTCAGCCCCCCGGAGTGGTAGGATTGCAGGTGTGAGCCACCGTACCCAGCTTAGAACATATATTAAGCATACCAATAGGAGAGCATTAGTCCAAAGAAGGTTAAAAATTTCTGTAAATTTTGTCAGTTGACGTAGTATCTCATTTTCTCATTTATATATTCCATTGGTCTAGAGGACTGAGGGTGGTGTCCACAATAGAAATGCTGAGAAATTGGTCACATGTTGCAAATAGACTGAATTATTTGACGAGTGAAAGGAGTTTCTCAAAAATTTGTGAAAGGAGTTTCTCAAAAATTGGAAATTTTTGAACCTTAAGGAAGAAAGTAGGCCGGGCGCGGTGGTTCACGCCTGTAATCCTAGCACTCTGGCAGGCTGAGGTGGGCAGATCACTCAAGCTCAGGAGTTCGAAACCAGCCTGAGCAAGAACAAGACCTCGTCTCTACTAAAAGTAGAAAGAAATTAATTTGTGAAGCTCAGAAGGAAATCCCCAAGAAGGAATAGGAAAAGAGTAGAGGGTCATAGTTAAACAAAAATTCAACTAAGAAATTTGGTCATTTTCTTTCTTTCTTTTTTTTTTTACAGTTTACTGAAAAGGTGAAGCAAGTACTTTTATTATCGACAATTAATACTGCACAAAAATCTTGTTTAAATGAGAAAGCCAAATTTTACTCTTGAATTTCTGTATTATTAATATTAAAGCTAATTTTAATAAAACCTTATAAACAAATCTATCCAATCTCAATCAGCTTTGGCCACCACCCAAGATAAGATTTCTATACACCTTTTATAATCTCTTATCATATTTCCATTCTCTTTTTTCTCTAACTTTCTGTACCCACTCAGTTTATCTCTTTCATTTTTTCTTTTGTTTTGATTGAATTCAACCTTTAAATAACTTCTAAACTAGGCAAAGTTACTTTTTTCAACCAGAAATCACATCCTTATGTGTATTTCAATTAACCTTTTACACAAAAACATACATCTTATTTTATTTATACATACTGCATGTAGAATTGTTTCTCTTCTTTTCTCTAGTTTTAGTTACCATATGTTAGTAAGAATTTTAAGTCTTAGTAACTTTAATTCATAGTGAAAACATAAGAAGTAGGGAAGTTTAACTGTGACTCACCTACTAATAGTTTATGAATATGCATTTTATAACGTTTAGAAGAATAGCCTTTTCAATGTAGAAAATAACATATTTGCTGACAGATCTAAATATATTTTATCTGTGAAATAAGAAACCAAATGTGGCCGGGCGTGGTATCTCACACCTGTAATCCTAGCACTCTGGGAGGCCAAGGCGGGAGGATCGTTCGAGCTCAGGAGTTTGAGAACAGCCTGAGCAAGAGTGAGATGGGGTCTCTACTAAAAAAACAGAAAGAAATTAGCTGGACAACTAAGAAATATACATATAAAAAAATAAGCTGGGCATGGTGGCACATGCCTGTAGTCCAGCTACTCAGGAGACTGAGGCAGGAGGATCACTTGAGCCCAGTAGTTTGAAGTTGCTGTGAGCTAGGCTGACACCACAGCACTCTAGCCCAGCAACAGAGTGAGACTGTCTCAAAGAGAAAAAAGAAACCAAATGTATATAACCTTAAACTCATATTTAGTGATTAATGTCTTAGTATTACATCTTATTTAGAAGTGATCTATATTCAATGGATATTTATCATTTAATTTACCATTCCAAAACTCTAAGAGTATAGTTATCAAAAATATTTGAAAAACATTTTAAACAACCATATTATGAAACATAATTATTATTATAAGTTCATTTATAAACTTCCATTTATGTCTGCTTTATTCATTGTTAATGATTATGTTTGTAAAATCTCATGAGACATAAGAAAAATCCAGCCATCAGGTTAAACTTTTTATTATAACCATTTTTATGTTACTCTGTTAGGCAAGCATTATAAAAGCAATAACCTTAAAGTTAAGTAAATGAGTATTTTGCTGATATGTCAGAAGACATAATTGTTATTATTAAACTAACCATATTAAACTAGTCATATTGACCAAAATGTTTACTCAAGTCATGTGAAATTGGAAAATATTTGGTCTTATTTATTTAATTTATGAGCACTCATTTATTTTTAGGTTAATTACATACTATGTAGACAGTATACAAACATGTATAAATGTATGCATACATGTAGACACAGTATATAACTTACATTTGTACACATGCATGCATGTAAAAGAAGAGAATGTGGAGTTAAATGTAAAAGAGAGTAGAACTTTAGACCATGGAGAATGAGTGATGGGAGACAGTGACTGATTTCAGGGAGCCATAACTCAGGTGGTGATGCCAGTGATGGGAAGTGGCACCTGCATGAACTTGAGCAAGTCATTTCCTTTCCAGGCCTTTTCCTTTTTCACTGAGGGCCTTTCCACTCCCCTGTCCTTCTAGTAGTCATGAACTTCAAACTCTCCAATTTGATGTCCACTCCCTTTAACTATTTTTACTGAGCTTTCCTATATTCTCCCTTCTGCCAAGGGGGAAATGGAACTGTGAGATGTATTTTCTTTTACAGGGGAAATTTATATGTAGTGTAATTATTCCTAACTTTTATCATACATTTTCAAATGCATCTTTTATCAGACATTCCCATTTATTTTAAGTGCATTCTTTCTCATATATCTTATGGATGATGCATAGAAAATAAACAGATCATATGTAGATATAAATAGATATCTGCTTAGAAAATGCTGTTTTCACAATCATGAACAATGATCACTATTTTCATCTCCTAAACTAACTTAATATAACAACACTTTACATCTTCAAGTATGTCTGCATTTCGATGATACACATATATATTATGTTTTTAATGAAATTTAATCTTATTTTATTAGAAGTTCAGTACCTATTTTGACATTTGTGATCAACTTCAAGTTGTCTTGTGCTGACTTTATTCAGTTTTTTTGTCAGGTGTACTACATCATAGAAACACATTGAAAGCTTTCTACACTTGTATGCTTGGCATCAGTTTCTAGAACCTGGAAATTACATCGTTTTAATGTCTGGTACAAATAGAATATGTATACTCCACTTAGTATACTGTGCTTTACAGTCATGACAACTAAGCTTTTCTCTTTTTGGTTATATTAATATGATATATGGTTTTCATTCATTTTAGTTTGCTTTTAGTGATGTTGTATCTGTGTCCATTGGCTCCTAATATTAATTTGTCCTATTGTAGTTCATGTTAATTTTATTCACTTGGTTAAGGTTGTCTGTGATAAATTTTCCCACTGTAGAGTTAATTATTTTTCTCTTAACTATTAATAGGTAACTTGTGAGGATTTACCAACTGATGTGCATAAACTATCACATTTAATCTGGAAGCTCCCTTTCTGTTTAGATTTTCTTTGCACATAGCTTACTTTGGAAAATGAAGGCACTCATTTATTTTCTAGTCAGATGAACTGGAGTAAAGCCAAGCTCTGCCACTTACTGGACATTTGAAAGACATTCCTCTTGGGCCAGAAGCATTGGCATCACTAATGTGCTTGTTAGAAATTCAGAAATTCAAGTTTCAGTCCATATCTCCTGAATTAAAATCTACATTTGAACAATATCTCCAGTTCATTGTTGTACACATTAAAGTTTGAGAGGTACCTTTTGCCTCAGCATGACTTTTCCATCTGAAATATATACACAATTTATCCTGCATGATGTAATGTGGAACTTAAAAATGTAAATGTCTGTTTTGGTGCCTTGAATTTTATACTGTATCATCCAGAAAACTATAGTACCTACACTGGATTTGTTGATCTTATGTCAGTTTCATTCCTCAGAGTTAAGGAATACATTACAGAATATTTTTGTGTTAAAAATTATCTTTTTGAATAATTCTAGTCACTCATATAATTAAGAAACTGTTATCTTCCCTCTCTCATTTCACTTGGAGCCAAATTAAGAACTCTTCCCATAGCCACTTTGTAAATATGTGTTTTTCTTTCAGGGACTGTTGACATTCAGGGATGTGACCATAGAATTTTCTCCAGAAGAGTAGGCATGCCTGGAATCTGCTCGGCAGAATTTGTATTGGGATGTGATGTTAGGGAACTACAGAAACCTGGTCTCCCTGGGTAAGGATGACTTCAATACACAATTTCTATTACACACTAAGGATTTCATATCCTTCCTTTGTAGGAAGTTTTCTGGGAGATTCTGCTTCATATGAATTAAGTTTAGATCTTTGTTTCCAAGGAAATCTTGGGGATTTGTTGTATAGGAAAAATCTTCAAGATGTTTTATCTTGACTTTAATCTTACTCATTCTTGAGCTGATCTGCATCCTTTTTTTTTTTTTTTTTTTTTTTTTTTGAGACAGAGTCTCACTTTGTTGCCCAGGCTAGAGTGAGTGCCGTGGCGTCAGCCTAGCTCACAGCAACCTCAAACTCCTGGGCTCAAGCAATCCTGCTGCCTCAGCCTCCCAAGTAGCTGGGACTACAGGCATGTGCCACCATGCCCGGCTAATTTTTTCTATATATATATTTTAGTTGGCCAATTAATTTCTTTCTATTTATAGTAGAGATGGGGTCTCGCTCTTGCTCAGGCTGGTCTCGAACTCCTGAGCTCAAACGATCCGCCCACCTCGGCCTCCCAGAGAGCTAGGATTACAGGCTTGAGCCACTGCGCCCGGCCTGATCTGCATCCTTTATTCTAGACTAGTGGTAATTTCAGAAATTTATTTT
>VSMD01043293.1:0-84463 GCA_008750895.1 Mirza zaza
CGTGAGGCGCCTGGGGCCTTCAGATGTGTTCCCTGGTGAGTGGGCTACCGAGCCTGTGCTCGAGGGGCTTGCCCCCACCCAGTGCTCCTCCCTCCCCGTACTCGACCCACCAACACCCAGACCCCTCTGTGGCAGGAACACCACCCTGCCTGTCCCCACTCCCACGCTGCCCAGCTAGCCCTGCCTCTGCCCCCTGTCCCTGCTTTCCCAGATTGGCTTCGTGGCTAGACTGAAGCCATGTGCCCAGGGAGTACCCTGGACTACCCAGGGTAGTCCAGGCTTTGGGTCATGAAGCCTGAAAGTGATTCCACTTCTGGGACTCCCCGCTATGGGGAGGGGGCATTTGTGCTGGCATCCGGTGGCTTCCCTGTGGTTAGAAAAACCCTGGCCTTAATTCTCCCCTCCCCTCTGCAACATTCTTTGTCTTCCTTCCTCAAAGCTGAAGTGGCCTGGTCCTTGTCGCTGTCTGGGAACCTGGGGCTCCCCCTGGACCTGGTGGAGCTGATGCTGGAGGAGAAGGGGGTGCAGCTGGACACTGCCGGGCTGAAGCGGCTGGCCCAGGAGGAGGCCCAGGTACAGGCCGGGGCACCCCGATGCTGGGCTCTGCTGGGGCACATCAGCCCCTTCCCCAGCCCTGAGCTCCTGGGGGAAGAGCTGCAGCCATTGGGAGGAATCAAGAGGCTGACACAGGGTCTGTCCCCTCAACTATGAAGGTGATAGGACAGGCTTTCCAAAACCTCAGGCCACAGCTCGTAGAGAGGAACTCTAGCCGGCAATGGGCTAAATAGAAGAGCAGACACCAGCACAGCATCCTAGAGGGGGGCCTCCAGGGGCAGCAGTGGGCAGGGAGCCCTGAGCATGAGGCACCATCACGGAGGGTGGTTCACCAGCCGGCCCAGGGTCTCTAGCAGCTGGCCAAGCTCAGAGGTCTTCTTCCAGACAGGGCTGCAGGGTGCACACAGCTGTGTGACAGGGACAGGGCTCTGTGAGGCTCAGTGCGGTTGCATTCTCTGTGCACTCTTCCATACACACGCCCGTCCCACAGCATCGGGCACAGCAGGCTGAGCCAGTTCAGGAGCAGGGACTGCAGCTTGACGTCCACGCGCTGGGGGATCTGCAGCACCGAGGGGTGCCCCCAACCGACGACAGCCCCAAGTACAACTACTCTCTGGGACCCAACGGGGATTATGGTGAGAGCCTGGACTGAGGCTGGTAGCCACAAGCTTGACCATGATTGGGAAAGACATGAAACATAGTAGCTATTGATGCTTGCCCCTGTGCATTCCCCAGGGCAACCACCAGGGGTCACTGCAGCCCCAGCTGGAAGTGCCCCCAGCCCAGGGCCTGTTGGCTTTGAGGCACAGGCCCACGTCCCACATCCCCAGCCCTTGCCTAGCACTGATAACCATTCTGTGCCCTGGCAGAGTTTGGCACCTGTGAGGCCCGGGTGCTACAGCTGTATACAGAGGACGGGACAGCCGTGGCCTCCGTGGGAGAAGGCCAGCACTGTGGCCTCCTCTTGGACAGGACCAACTTCTATGCTGAACAGGGGGGTCAGGCTTCGGACCGTGGCTACCTGGTGCGGGCAGGGCAGCAGGTGAGTGTCCCTCCCCGCCTCCCTGGAGGCTAATCTGTGTGGGAGGCAGGCCTGAGCCTGGGTGGGAGCCTAGGTGAGGGAAAGGCCACAGGTGGTCACTCAAGCTCCTCCACCCTGTCCTTCTCCAGGACGTGCTGTTCCCAGTGGCCCGGGCCCAGGTGTGCGGGGGCTTCATCCTGCACGAGGTGGTGGCCCCCGAGTGCCTGCACATAGGGGACCAGGTGCAGCTGCATGTGGATAAGGTAAGGACCCTCCCCAATTGTCCTTGACACCCTGGAGCTCCTTCACCGTCCCCACCCCCTGCCCTCACCCAGGATCCCGGGTGACAAGAGTATTTCAGGCCTGGCGTCTGGGCTGCATGAAGAAGCACACGGCCACCCACCTGCTAAACTGGGCACTGCGGCAGGCCCTGGGCCCTGGCACGGAGCAGCGGGGCTCCCACCTCAATCCTGAGCGTCTGCGCTTCGATGTGGCCACCCAGGTGAGCCGGGCCCAGACAGGCTTCCTGTGAGGCGACAGCCTTCAAGAGGGACAGTCTGGTATTATTGGGGGTTGGCCGGTGTGAGGGCCAGGGCTCTGGGTCTAGCACTGCTGCCCATCCACCGTGGGACCTGGGGCAAGTCCCTTCCCCTCAGGCTCCTATGCCAGTGAGGGGTCAGGCCAGAGAGTGTCTGGGGCCTTCCCAGCTCTGCTGTTGTAGAATTCTGAAGTCTTCCAGCAGGTGCCCTCCCTTCCGCTCCAGCCACCCGCCTCCCTTGCTCCTGCTGGCACCCGAGCCATTCTTGCTCAAACCGGGCCGCCCTTCCCTTCTCTAGCTCCCGTCTCCTTCCCCTCCTTGCTCGTCTGGCTGAGATCCCTCCTCTAGGCAGCACTTGCTGATGAATCCCCAGCCCCCTGCCTACTCCTTGCTCCTGCATCTCCCCGTCCCGTATTCCTCTTCCATCAGGCTGCCCCTGCACGCTCCCTGCGAACAGAGCCTTCCTTTCGTGTGTTTATCAACTTTTCATACCTGGTGAAAGGTTTGCAGCTTCCAATAGGCCCAACTCCCAGGTGGCTTTCTAAGGAAAAGAATTGTCTGCTCCACCACTAGCTACTGTGCTAGAACCTGGGGATAGTTCCGTGAACATTGGCTGCTGTTTGATGGATCAGGTGCAGGCGTGGGGCTGACTGCCTGGCGGTCTGTCCATTCCCTCCCCACCCCACCAGGCCCCACTGACCCCGGAGCAGCTGCGGGCAGTGGAGCACACCGTGCAGGAGGCCGTGGGACTGGACCAGGCCGTGTATGTGGAGGAGGTGGCTCTGGCACTCACCGCCCACGTCCCTGGCCTGCGCTCTCTGGATGAGGTAGGTTGGCGGAGCCCTTCTGGTGGAGATCACGTGCCCGCTTCGGGCATACCCAGAAGCTTCTTCCTCTTTTTCTGGCAGTTGACGAGCCTGTCCCCTCTTGACCTCAGGTATACCCAGACCCTGTGCGGGTGGTGTCAGTGGGGGTGCCCGTGGCCTGTGCGTTGGACCCAGCCTCACAAGCTGCACTGCAGACCTCTGTGGAGCTGTGCTGTGGGACGTGAGTCACTCCCTGGTGCTGCCCTGGCCCTGGGGCCCTGGATCCCCACCCTTCCTTGGTCTTTGGAGCCACCAGCCCTTGGTTTAGGGTTCAGGCCTCTCCCTTCTCTCCCATCGTCCCCCTGACTTCCTCCTCCCATAGGCACCTGCTACGCACAGGAGCTGTGGGGGACCTGGTCATCACCGGGGAACGCCAGCTCTCCAAGGGCACCACCCGCCTCCTGGCCGTCACAGGGGAGCAGGCCCAGCAGGTCAGCACGCCACTGGGCCCGGCAGACTTCTGGGTATGGCGGGGAGCCGGGGACACTCTCAGGCTCAGGGAGGCGCAGCAGCAGAGCCAGAGCTTACACATGCTCGCCGATGTGGCCATCCCAACTCCTGGCAGCTGGCATCTGCCACGATTATTTGGTGCTGGTGCCTTGATTGGTCCTGATTGTTAAATATTTCTTATTTGGCCCCAACCAGCAATGAGTTGGGAGCCCCTGTCCTGGAGAGGCGAGTGTAAGCCTGGCAGCCCCAACCATCCTGTTCCCTCCCTGCAGGCCCGAGAGGTGGGCCAGAGTCTGGCCCAGGAAGTGGCAGCGGCTGCAGAGCGGCTGAGCCGGGGCAGCCGGGATGTGGCGGAGGCACAACAGCTATCCAAGGACATGGGACGACTCATCGATGTGAGGGTCCCCCTCACCAGGGGGTTCCCCCACCCTCCCCTGGCGCTGTTCCCTCCCCCATGCCCTCCTGAACTCTCCCCCACCCCAGTTGGGTTGGGCTCCGGCTGGCCCAGATGGCTGTCTGTAGGAGGAGGCGTGTCTCCTCCCTCAGTGGCTGTGGCCCAGGGAAGGGCAAGGGTGATTCGCTGCTTCTGGCCATAGGCTGTGGACACCACCACAATGCCCCAGTGGCAGCGGCGGGAGCTGCAGGCCATGCTGAAGGCGCTGCAGCGGCGTGCCAACACTGCCGTCCGCAAGCTGGAGATGGGGCAGGTGAGGGGTTGGCTGCCCGCACGTGCCCAGAGACCCTCCAGCACACACCCTGAGAAGCCTGCAGGCTGGGACAGGGGGGCGAGTCAGGCTGCGTGAGCACATAGGGACGGGGTGGGCGGCAGCTTCTTCCTTCTTCTGCCAGCTGAGAGCCATCACCAGGCCATTCCCCTCTTCTTTTTCTGCCAAACTGTCTGTCCCCAGCTCCCAAGTCTGGTTCCGACTGTCCCTCCAGGAAGCCTGCTGACTTGATTAACACCATTCAACCCTAATTGCTCCTCGACTGTGGGTCCCCTTCCTCCCGCCTCCTCCCGGCCCATCTGTGCTCCGACCTTCCTCCTTTCACCTTCAGTGACCTGTTTGTAGGGCCCTGGAGCTATGATGCCAGGGAAGAGGCAAGGGAGGTGAGGAAGGACACAGGTGGGACCCAAAACAAAGGCCACCTGAGGCAGAGCCCCTGCCATCTCTGCTCAGAGCTGATGACTCCCGCTGGGGGCGGGGAAGAAGGCAGGAGGGGGTGGCTGGGCTGGGCCCAGTTCAGAAGTGGGGGCTAACTGGAAACCTGCCTCTCAGCCTGACCCCTCTGCTGTCCTTCCTGCCCCACAGGCTGCAAAGAAAACCCAGGAGCTGCTGGGGCGGCACTCGAAGGGGCCTCTGATCGTGGACACAGTCTCCGCCGAGTCCCTCTCGGTAAGTGCCAGCAGAGGGAGGCTGCCCTAGGGTCTGGGGAGGACAAAGTCCTGACGGGGAGGTCGCTGGAGTCTGGGAAGCTATGGGGTCACCATCTGTCCTCCCTTGCGCAGGTGCTGGTGAAGGTGGTACGGCAGCTCTGTGAGCAGGCTCCCAGCACGTCTGTGCTCCTGCTCAGCCCCCAGCCCGTGGGCAGTGTGCTCTGTGCCTGCCAGGTGGCCCAGGTGAGGGAAGTCAGGGTGTAGCCCACAGCCCCCACCCATTCTGGTCCAGCTCTCTGATTCCATGCCTTCTATACCTCCAGACAAGGGAGCCAGGGCTGGGTAGAGGTGAGGTGTGAGGACACTCCAGGACAGGGATAGGGCTGTCTCTTGTCCCTAAACACAGCCCCTCAGCCCTAAGAAGGCACCGTGAGGCTCCCTAATTATCACCCCCTCTCCGGCCTCACACCCTTTGCAGAAAAGTCACAGACATTCATCAACATCCACACACACCCAGCCCGGCCCTCCTCCTGTCTCCTCGCCCGACTCCCCCAGCCACGTGCTGGGCTGGGGACGGGCTGCCATCACCCGGGTGTGTGTTGAGTGCATGCTGTGAGGGAGGGCCACTCTGCATCACCCCCCTTCTGATTCTGTCTCTAGGGTGCCACGCCCTCCTTCACAGCAGAGGCCTGGGCACTGGCCGTGTGCAGGAACATGGGGGGCAAGGCCTGGGGCTCTCGAGTGGTGGCTCAGGGCACCGGAAGCGCTGCTGACCTGGACGCTGCCCTCAGCACAGCCCGAGCCTACGCCCTCAGCCAGCTCTGACCCAGGCCCAGCCAGGGACCCACGCGGACTAAAGGCAAGTGCCAGCAGCCCGAAGGAGCCAGCAGAAACTCCCTGCAGGCTGAGGCAGAGGATTAGTGGCTACAGGCCGGGCAGCTGAGCCAAAGAGGCCCACCTGGGCCGGCCCTACATGACACAAGGAGACGTGGGCTGGGGAAGGTAGAAGTGGGCCCAGAGACACTCACAACCCCCCTTGGTGAATGTGAAGTCATGGTGATTTTAAAAAGTATTTCACAGAGTATAGGAAGCTCTAGAAGGTTCTTTTACTTAAAAAAAAAAAAAAAAACAGCTCCAGCCAGGTGTAGTGGCTCATGCGTATAATCCTAACACTCTGGGAGGCTGAGGCAGAAAGATCACTTGAGGTCAGGAGTTCAAGACCAGCCTGAACAAGAGTGAGACCCCATCTCTATAAAAAATAGAAAAATTACCCAGGTGTAGTGGCACATACCTGTAGTCCCAGCTACTTGGGAAGCTGAGGCAGGAGGATCGCTTGAGGTTGCAGTGACTATGATGATGATACCTCACTCTAGTCTGGGCGACAGGATAAGATCTTGTCTCAGATAAAAAAACAAGCTTTTCCCCTCCCAGCAAGCTGGGATGGGCGCCCTACCACCAGCCTGACCTCTCACACTGGCTACAAGGCCACCAGGATCCAAATCAGGACCATGCCCATTGCCATGCGTGCTCAGATAGGCTCTGTGTGCCGGGCTGTAGTGACAAAGTGCTCCTGGGCTACCCAGGTCCAGAACTGTCATGTGAAAATCGGTACAGCAGGGCAGACCCTCCCCGGTGTCACGTATTTTATTAATAATGACCTCTTGTTTTAATTAAAGCCTTGCTGTTTTGTTAATAAATTAAGCGACTGAGAATATGGCAAGCGCCAAATGGACAGCCGCCCTGCCGTGTGGAGCTTGCTTCTAGTGGGGGAAACAGGCAATGACGAGCTAGAAGAGGGTATCAGTCTGTGGTGAAGAAGTGAGAATGAGGGTCAGGAGCTGGGGATGGTGTTCCTGCCTCGCCGAGAGGCGGCATCTGAGCAGGGTGCTGGCAGGTGAGCGTGTGAGCCCTGTGGCAATCTGAGGGGGAGCATTCTGGGCTGAGGGAGCAGCCAGTGCAAAGGCCCTGGGGTGGGCTGTGGAGGCCAGTGCTGCCGAGCAGTAACCTGGGATAGTGGCAGGTGATGAGGTCAGAGAGAGAGAGCGGGGCTCAGACAAACCGTATGCTTTTTAAAACAAGTTTTATTTTAACCTCGTTTTATTGATGAGCTAATGGACCGTCTGAGATGTTAACTTATCCAAGGCAGCCAACCAGTAGCCCTCAGCACAGCTGAAATTAAAGCTAAGCTCTGCCTTCCAGGGAAACCTGCCACCACCCCAGCTGCCTCTCCCCTTCTAAAGGACGGTTTCTTTTTTTTACTAGCCAGTTCCCTGAAGTCTGTCACTCTTACACTCGAGTTCAGGGACATCAACCACATCCTATCATACCAGGGCCGGAAGGGGGGTTGGCAAATGGCTTGTTCTGTGTGCGGGAGCACTGTGAAGGCCTGGATCTGCCCTGCCTCTAGAACCGGACATCAGCCTGGAGGAAGGTGGAAGGTGACCTCCTGCAGGGTGTGGGGTCAACAGGAAGCCCCAGGGGAGCTCCAGTGACTCCTGTAGATGCCCTGGAGAAAGTCCTTCCACCTGTCTGTGTGCAGTGGCGCATGCCTGTAGTCCCAGCTACTCGGGAGGCTGGGGCAGGAAGATTACTTAAGCCCAGGGGTTTCCGGTTGCAGTGAGCTATGATGATGCCACTGCACTCTACCCAGGGCGACAGAGTGAGACTCTGTCTCAAAAAGAAAAGAAAAGATAGAAGTCAGACATGTCTGCAAGGAGGGAAAAATAAATAAAGAAAGAAAAAAATTAAAAGAAATGCCTTTCACCCTCCTCATCTTCCACTGACACTTCCTGGACCATCTCCCAGCCCCCACCCCACCCCCTAATCACTTCCCTACAAAAGGTACCAAGAAGGTGGTGGGGCGCGGTGGCTCACACCTGTAATCCCAGCACTCAGAGGCCCAGGCGGGAGGATAGCTTGAAGTCAGGACTTTGAGATCAGCCTGGGCAACACAGCGAGACTGAAAATAGATGATGATGCTATTGTGCCCAAGCAACAAAGTGAGATCCTGTCTCCCAAAAGAAAAAGGTTCCAACCCCCCACCTCCCCCCACAAAAAGCCCACCCATTGCTGAAAACGCCCCCAAGAAACACAAAGCAGGCCGCGGAGTTCCAGCGGCCCCGCTCTCCGCGCAGCCGGCTCCAAGGAGACGTCCGAGGCAGGGCCTGGCCGCCCTGCGCGCCACCGAGCCGCGTGCCCGGGCGAGGGACCGTCCTCAGCGCCGCGCCCGACTCCTCGGAGCGGCCGGGGCGCGCCCCCCTCCCCCGCCCGGCCCGGGCCCTGGCGACGCGGGGCGTCCCTAACGACCGGCGCCGGCAGCTCTGGGTTCGTGCGAAGGCGAGCACCGGGCTCCGGGAGTGGGTGAGGCGACATCCGGGAGAGGGGACACCCGACCCCCGCTTTCCCCTACCGGGTCCCCTCACGCTGGGGGGCCGGGAGCCCCTCCAGCGCCCTCAGCCCACACAGGCCGGAAGCCCGCAGGCGGCCGTCGGCTGGGCTCCCACATTTCCTTGCGGGGAAGGGTGGTCTGTACCGACAGGAGGCCTCCCACCTGCCATCCACTGGAAGGTGACCCGTGCCTCCTCCGCCACCACAGTCACTGCCTGCAAACTGGCCCAGAGGCTGGGTGTCCCCGTTAGAGGAGAGGGTGCCTGGGAAGGGGGAGGGCGAAAGGAGGACTTGCATGGGGCAGGTCGTGGAGGAGAGTGGCCCTAAGCCCTGGGGCCCCAGTCTTCTCAGAAGGGCTGTCCCCATCTCCAGCTCCAGCGACTGCAATCCCTCCTGCAGGTCCAAAAGCTTCCGCTCATCCTTCCCTCCCACCGCACTGCCGGTTTCCCCAGGTTACCTAGTAGAAGCCGGGCCTCTTCTCCCCAGGTGGGATGGGGGAGGGACCTGTTAGCCTTTGGAGCTCAGCTTCCTTGCTGGGGTGTCCCAGCAGGAGGTAGGGATGAGGGGTGGTGAGCAAAGCGCCGTGGGAGTCCTTTTGGCAAGGAGAGACCTAAGTGGGCAGGAGTCCGGAGGGGGCCAGGACCCGGGGATGTGCTAAGGGAGCGACTGTTTCCCTGAGCCAGAGACCAAGCACGCCTGGCCGAGGCTCCGTCAGAGACACTTTCTGCCCCTCTTATTGTGATGCCATGAACTGCGAATCCCCAGCTTGGGAGTGACAGGCCCCAGGGTAAGAAGGGTGGGCGTGAAAGAGATCAAGGCAGGCGTGGACGAAAGCCCAGGCCCCTAAGGACAGATGACTGAGGAGGGCTCTCCCTAGGGGACCCTGGGTTTGAGGGCAGGGTGCTGGCTAAGAAGGCAGGCGAGCAGGTGGGAGAAGTGGGTGGGGGGCCGGTGAGTTCTGTCAGGCAGGCCCTCGCCCTAGACGGCTCAGGGGAGGTGTCTGTGGGCACACAGGTGCTCCTGGGCTGAAAGAAGGCGGGGACCCCCTGCTTCTCAGTGAAGAGGAAGGCAGATGAGGGCAGTTGAGGGCCAGAGCTGTGACAGCACTAAGGTGACAACACACCCTCACAACATCTACTTTCCCATTTGGGCAGGTGGAAGGAGTCTCTGCCCAGAGTGGTTAGATTTAACTGGGGACTCAAGGAAGGATGGAGTTAAGGCCCAAGCCCTCCTCTGGGAGGAGGGAATGTGCATGGAAGGCCCAGCGTGAGCCACAGGGCAGGAGAGCACAACTCTGCAGCTTGCCACAGCGTCTCCGTGGGGCCTCAAGTGGCCCCACTTGTGGAAGGTCCCTGTGCCTGCGGGGAGGGAGCCAGCCCCACAGTGGGTAACCCCGAGTTCCACACTGGGGACAAGAAAGCTCATGAGCTGGAGGAAGTGGGAGGCCCACTAGGAAACTGCTGTGAATGACCAAGTTGGCAGCAATTTATAGGCCACCCATGGAAGTAACAGCACCTCCTGGAAGTGAGAGAGGATTTAATTTGAGGATTTAATATGCTGATGTAAATAAGGCATCCCAACATCCTCCTCGTAATATCTAACACATATCTTGAGGGCTGGCTCTGGGCCCGGCACTATATGAAATGTCTCACACACGTTAGCTCCTCACTCCTCTGGATGATCCTACGAAGTAGGTACTATTCATTACCACCCCCATTTTGCAAATGAAGAAACTGAGGCTTAGTGGGGTTAGAGGACTTGCCCAAGGTCTCACAGACACCAGGGGGCCAGAGTAGAGATTTGACCTGAGGCAGTGCAACTTCTGAGTACCCCGCCAGCTGCTGTCCTGCCTCCTGCTCTGTACATGCTATTGAGGGCCATGCGCACAATAAATCATAGCTATATATAGCCAAGGATATAGTTCCCAGAACACCTGCCCACCAGATACAAGCCATCAAAAAGGAGGACAACCCTGGCCAAACTGGGGCATCTTGTCACTTTCTATTACCTGTGCTTAGGCACGTACAGAGCAGACCTCAACACCCAATGCTTTGAGTTATGGCCTAGTGTGAACGTTGTTCCCTGAATGTGATTGCAGGACCCTGAACCCCAGTCCTTGGAACACAGAGTAGGGGCCTGGGGGGGGAGGGGGGAGAATTGACCTTGTGCTAGGGATTGTGGCCCTGAATTGGAGACACGGCCATGTGAACCCGACAGGCTCGTGAGGCAGGCCCCAGAGAGATAAAAGTCCACTGCACATGTCCTCACTCCCCCCTTCCACCTCTGAGGGCAGGGAGTGCCCTTAGATGGGGACACTAGGCAGTGGCATGGGAGGTATTCACTCCTGGTGGCCCTGACCTCTCTGGAATGGTGGGATTCTTGCCCCGGAGAAGAACTAGAGTCTCGAACATGCTTCCAGTCCTCAAACTCTGAGATTCTCTGACTGGCCCACAGACTCCCCAGGAAGAGAAGGTTCCAGACAGGAAACTGAGCCCTCTGCCACTTCTGGGACTGCCCTCTGTGGGCCTTTGAGGAATGTCAGGATGCCCCTGGGCCCCCAGCTAATGGGTATCTACTCATCCCTGCAGACTCCCAGGGAAAAAAGTGCCACCTACTGCCACCTCAGCTGCAGATGGTGGTTGCCAGGCCTGACTAAGGCTGGCCTGAGCAGTCAGTGCAGTTATCCCAGCCTCCTGCCTCCCGCTCCCCTGGGCTCCCTCCCCACCAGCTCCCCTCTCAGTGGTACCTTCTCCTTGCCCTTTCCTAACCTTGCTTTTGGGATCTGAAACTCACTCACACTGAGTTGTAGAATAAAATATATATATATATATATATATGTATATATATATATATATCCCTCTTGTTATATATAATATATAGTCATATATATTGTATATCTAATCTCTGCATGCTTAAACTGTCTGAAAGAATAATATGACTTCTACTTTTTTAAAAGTTTGCTTCATTAGTGCCAGTATATATTTCATAATTTACTATGCTTTTGTTTGACCTAAAATAATGAGATGAATTTTTAAAAAGCACCTCAAGATTAACATATGGATGTAGGCACACATATATGTGATATTAAGATTTTGTTTCATTTAGAGGGAAAATGCATTTTAACATAACAGGCAGGAAAACCTTCTTAGGGCCCTGAAATTCCCATGGAAGGATGCCAAAGGCCTGGGAGCTCTCTCAGCCCAGGGAGGCCCTCCCACTTGCTCAGGAGCAGGAACATTCTTTCTTCTCTCCTGGTGGAGGGTGGGGGAAGTGTGGGGAGGGGGACACATGGAGTGACTGTGGAAGGGCAGTGTGTCGTGGTGAGAGGCAGGAGACCTGCCCTCGGGCCCTGGCCCCAGCCTTCCTAGGTATGGTAGGGCCAGTAGTCTTCTGCTCTGGTCATCAGTTTCTTCACCTGTGAAATGGAAGCCCACCTTGCCTCCACTACAGGGCAGTTGAAGACTCAAATGAGAAAATAGTGCTGAAAGGACCTTGTAACTGTCAAGTGCTGAACAGTCGTAAGTCATTGAGACTGTCCCATCCCTGGAGGGATGGGGTATGAGGCTGGAGGCTCAGTGTGGTCAGGAGACGGAGCAAGAGGCCACAGGAGTGAGATATCAGGCCCTGTGGGTAATAACTTGGGGGCCTTTGACCCTTCTCAGCTATCCCACTGAACCATTGCATCTACTGATTTAGGATTTCTCTCATATTTTCATTCGCCAAACTCTGAGCCTATCAAAATGGTCAGGACTTTCTGGTCAAAAGGGGCAGAAACCCAACTCTTAGCTCCAGCAAAAGGGACTCATTAGAAGACTGCCAACTTAGCTGTCAGAGCCTAAGGAACTGCCAGGAGCCAGGCGGTTCTGAGGTCCTGAGGGACTAGGAAGGGGACTGAAGCTCCCAGGGTGCTCTATCTTTCATCCTGCTGGTCTCCTCCAGGCTTCATTCCCTCCTGCTGCAAACAGGCTCTGTGCTCCCTCCTATGTGGAGGGAAACTACTTCCAGCATCAGGGGATCCATATCCTTCAAGGACATGCGTCCTTCTGCCCACCTCCACTTGGACAGATCCAAAGGAGGACTCTGATTGGCTTGCATCAGGTAGCCCCACCCTGACCCAATTGCTCTGACCAATAGGATACTCCTGTTGGCCAGAGTCTATTATCAGAAGGGAGAGGGGCGGCCCCAAGCACCAGCTACCCGCCTAAGGCAGGCCTGGCACTGAGCTGACTGAGGATGAAAGATAAAGATAAGTGGGAGATGTCCCCTGCACCTCAGGGAGCTCACAGTCTAGTGTGAGTGTGGGGAGAGGGTGGGCAATCAGATCACCGAAGTGACACAGGTACCGGAAGGGGCAGGGTCTGACAAAGGGAGGGGTTGTTCTGAGGGGTGGGGGACAAGACGGGCTGGAAGGCTTCAGAGAGGAAGTGGTGCTCTAGCTCGCAGAACACCGATAAGGGGCCCTTTCCCAGGCTGAGTGGCGGGAAAGGCATTCCAGGCAGAGGGAACAGCTTGGGCACAGGCTGGGAAGCACGAACAGTGTTCCAGATGCAAAGAGTTAATTCCCAACCGAGCGACTAGTCACAGAAGGACTTAGACCAAGGGGAAGCCGGGTTTTACCCTCGCAGCGGTGGGGAGCCCGTGAAGGGCTTACACAGAGGCCTGCGCGGCACCTCTGCGGAGGCTAACTGTAGAGGACCAGACAGGGTGCCAGAGACCACTGGTGGACAGCTGAAGCTCAGGTCCAGACAGACAACTGAAGCCCTGGGCTAGGGCAGCAGCAGGAAAAGAGAGCAGAACTGAACTGATAAGCAGATGGCAGGGCTGGAGGGGGGACGGTGAAGGAGAGAGGTGACTCCCTGGCTTCTGCATGGATTGAGTTTGAGGGACCTGGGAGACATCCCAGTGGACCTGAGTCTGGAAAGCAGAGAAGAGGCGAGAGCTGGAAGCCATCAGCAGGAGTGAGGCGGGCGGGCGACCGACCACGCAACCTCCAACTCTTGGGCTCAAGTGATCCTCCTGCCTCAGCCTCCCGAGTAGCTGGGACTACAGGCATGTGCCACCATGCCCGGCTAATTTATTATTTTTTGTAGAGACAGGATCTCACTCTTGCTCAGGCTGGAAGACTTTTTGACAAAGAATGGTCAGAAGGTAGGGGTAGGCCGATCGAGGTGGTTCACGCCTGTAATCCTAGCACTCTGGGAGGCCGAGGCGGGAGGATTGCTCAAGGTCAGGAGTTCAAAACCAGCCTGAGCGAGACCCCGTCTCTACTAAAAATAGAAAGAAATTAATTGACCAACTAAAAATATATATACAAAAAAAATTAGCTGGGCATGGTGGTGCATGCCTGTAGTCCCAGCTACTGGGGAGGCTGAGGCAGAAGGATCTCTTGAGCCCAGGAGCTTGAGGTTGCTGTGAGCTAGGCTGACCCCACGGCACTCACTCTAGCCTGAGCAACAAAGTGAGACTCTGTCTCAAAAAAATAAAAAAAAAATAAGAAGAAGGTAGGGGGAGAGCCAAGAGGGTGGCATGCCCAGGGGTGATTACCAAGGGCAGGGGTCAGAAGGGTGACCTGCCAAGGGAGGGGCCATACTTTCGGTCATCTTTATCTATAACGCTAATAACAGGGAGGCAAGGAGTTAGCTTTGCTCATTATCCTTTTAAATATACTTTGTTTTTTATTGCATTAGTTTTTTAAAATAGATTTTTAAAAACATTTAGAACTAAAATCCTCCTTAGAAGAATCCTTTGCATCTGGTAATAATTTGCTTGCCAAAAATATTTTCATAATATCTATTTTTTAAAAATCGAGAGCTTATTAACTGGAAATTATCAACTCTGACTTTATTATACAGTTAATGTTTTCAATATTTGCCTTAAAAATGACACCAGAGGGCTGGGCACAGTGGCTCACGCCTGTAATCCCAACACTTTGGGAGGCTAAGGCGAGAGAATCGCTTGAGGCCAGGAGTTCAAGACCAGCCTGGGCAGCATAGTGAGACCCTATCTCTACAAGAATTTAGAAAAATTTTTAAAAATTAGCCAGGCATGGTGGTGTACACCTGTCATCCCTGCTACTCAGAGGCTGAGGCAGGAAGATCACTTGAGCCCAGCAGTTCAAGGTGGCAGTGAGCTACGATTGTGCCACTGCACTCTAGCCTGAGCGCCAGACCGAGACTCTGTCTCTAAAAAAAGAAAAGAATATGACTTTGGGCTTCATGGTATGGATGTTTCTGCAAACGTTGAAAGATGGTAGGGGCTCGTTTTTACTATCAGCCATGCACATGGCAGCCATGTGATGCGAGGCTCTGCCCCTTCCTTCCGAGAGGTTGGTTCAGGGCCCTGGAACATGCCCCTGGATGGGTCCCGCCGTGTCATGCCCAGAGGCAGGCTGCAGGCATAAAACAGCAGCAAGAGTAATTAAGACCAGACCTCAGGAAGAGCTGCCAGGACCTGAAAGGGTGAGAGGCACTGGCCGGCGAAACTAGGGTCACCCCATCGCAGAGGGCATGCTGTGTGGCCCCAGGTGGGGTTTCCCTAGGTGTGGCCTCCCAGGAGGAAGGAGAAGGGACTGCCTACCAGGAAGGTGCAGCTGGTGGTGCAGCTGGTGGTAATGCCATAAAAGCCAACTCCAGGGCGACACCCACAAGTAACCTGGGCTCCACCTGCCAAGCCTGGTCTTGCTCCCATGGGTGTGGCCCACGACGTCCTGGGACGTATCTGGAGCCAAGTGAAATAACAGAATGTTTTAGGCCAGAACCTTGGAAGCAGCCAGGGAGCCTAGGTGCTGGGCTGGCAGGAGCAAGCTGGCCTGTCGCCCCCCACGCGACTCCGTGCTGCTGTCTGTGTAGCCCCCAAAGCCACCACCGCCCCCTTCCCTTTCACATCCCCCCTGGAAACAGGGAAGGGCCTCAGAGCCTCACACTCGCTCAAAGATCCATCTCAGGTCCACACTCACAGAGCAGGTCTCCAGGGCATGGCGTCCCACGCCTCGGACCCCTGCCCCCTTAGTGTCTTCATGCCCCGCGTGCCCCTCCAGTACCCTCCACAAATATGATCAGTATGGATCCAGCATATCTCAAAGGAATCTCCACAGCAGCCCACACAGGAAGATACTGCTATCCCATTTTACAGATAGGGAAACTGAAGCTTGGGTAGGTTAAGTAACTTGGCCAAGTTCACGCAGCAAGTAACCGGCAAAGCCAGAGGCGCGGAGCCAGCTGGTGCCTCTAGGCAGCGCCCACTCCCAGCCCCGCCCTCAGTCAAAACGCCATTAGTCAGAAAGCACGTGGTCATCCCACCATTCTGGACACAATCTGTTTGTAAATTTGCATTTCTTTTGCATAAAGGATGTCACAATGCCTAGATATCTTCCCTACGCTGGCCCCCTCCCCGCAACCCCTTCTCAGCCAGGCTTTTCCTCCTCGAGATGCCTGGCGGGCTGGGGAGCACCATCTGGTGCCTCCCTCTGCCAAGGACGCCTTTGCTGGTTCAGAGTGTTCCCTCCTGCCGGCCACCGTGCAGCGCACCGAGTCTGGGTGCAAATCTGGGGGGGAAACTGCCTGGAAGAAGAGCCGAGTGCTGGGTAGCCCCATTTCCTCCTGCGGGTCTCAGGGCAAGGGGGCCCTACAGCCAGGGCGCAGGAAGGGGCAAATGGGGGAGGGCCCCCAGGCCCAAACACATCCATCCTCTGTCTACCGTCTTCAGCCCCAGATTTAGCTGCCTTCTTGCCTCCCACGCCTGCCGCTGCTGTCTGGAGTGCCGGAAGGCTGGGAGAACTAGCAGGAAGACTAGGATGGGGAGATGGGAGGGAGGGGACCCAGAGCTTGAGCCCTCAGTGGGCAGGAGAAGAGGAAGGTGCTGGCACCCTGGGCAGGGCATGGGTCTGCCTCCCTTCCCCTTTCTCTCTCACCCAGCACAGGCTCGATATGCCTATTGAGCCATTGGATTTTGAAAACTCAGTATGAAAGCAGATATAAAATATCTCATTAATAATTTTACATTGATTGCATATTTAAATGATAATCGTTTGGACATACTGGGTTAAATATAAAATTAATTTCACCAGTTTCTCTTTACTTTTTTTAACGTAGATGCTAAAAAGAATTTTTTTTTTTTTTTGGAGACAGAGTCTCGCTTTGTTGCCCAGGCTAGAGTGGGTGCCGTGGTGTCAGCCCAAGCTCACAGCAACCTCAATCTCCTGGCCTCAAGTAATCCTGCTGCCTCAGCCTCCCAAGTAGCTGGGACTACAGGCATGTGCCACCATGCCCGGCTAATTTTTTCTCTATATATTATTAGTTGGCCAATTAATTTCTTTCCATTTGTAGTAGAGATGGGGTCTTGCTCTTGCTCAGGCTGGTCTCGAACTCCTGACCTCGAGAGATCCTCCCGCCTCGGCCTCCCAGAGTGCTAGGATTACAGGTGTGAGCCACCGCGCTTGGCCTAGATGCTAAAAAGTTTAAAATAGCTTATGTGGGCCGGGTTTGGTGGCTCACGCCTGTAATCCTAGCACTCTGGGACGCCGAGGCGGGAGGATCTCTCGAGGTCAGGAGTTCGAGACCAGCCTGAACAAGAGCGAGACCCCGTCTCTACTACAAATGGAAAGAAATTAATTGGCCAACTAAAAATATATACAAAAAATTAGCCAGGTATGGTGGGGCATGCCTTTAGTCCCAGCTACTTGGGAGACTGAGGCAGGAGGATCACTTGAGCCCAGGAGTTTGAGGTTGCTGTGAGCTAGGCTGACACCACGGCACTCTAGCCTGGGCAACAGAGTGTGACTCTGTCTCAAAAGAAAACAACAACAGCAACAACAACAAAAATAGCTTATATGGCATGCATTTTGGCTTGCATTATATTTCTGTCGGCCGGAGCTGTTCTCAACCCTGTCCTCTGGATCAGGCAGTTGCTGTTCTATAAAATAGTGCAGGGTCCTGTTTTGAACGAAATGGTTTTTTATTATGCCTCAGTCTTTTGGCAATACACTCCCCCACCCCACCCAGAGGGCAGTACAGTGTAGGGTTCAGAGCATGAACTTGATAGACTGATTTTTAAATCCATCTTTGATATTTATAAGCTGTGTGACATTGGGCAAGGCAATTAACCTCTCTGTTCTTCAGTTTCCCATCAGAAAAGTGGGAATAATACAAGTTCCAATCTTAAAAAGGCTTTTGTGAGGACAAATGAATTAATGGGCATAAAGAACTAAACAGTGTCTAAAATGATCTAAAATTTGGGGCTGCTCCTTGCTAGTTTCATGTGTTGGATAGTATATTATGCCTTTTGGGTGCATTATTTTATTCACTCTTCTAAATAATCCCACTGGGACTGTTACCTCATATCACAGAGAGAGCATCTGAAATTCAGAGAGGTTCAGTAACTTGCCTAAGGCCACACAGCCTGTGGGATTTGTACCTGGATCTGCTTCTCTCTAGAGCTTGACCCTTAAGCACCACTCTGCACCACCTCTCTTGGTAAACGCGCACTAAGACCCTCCAAAGTAACACCTCTACCCTCTTCCTCTTACTCCAGGTCCCCACCTGCATCAAGGACGTGCCAGTGTGAGAAGCTTCCAGTTGCAAGGTCCCCCAGGGGCTACCTGCCCCTACACTGCCAGCCCCCAGCATGCAGGACCCCGGAACAACAGCGCCACCAATGTCGGCCCTCAGCCACTCCTCAGTCTCTGGCCAGGAAAGGCCCTCCTCTGTGGGCCCCACTGCAAGCACCGCCGCCACACAGCCCTTGAAGCCCTCAGTCACACTCGTCCCCTCAAAGTCAAAAAAACCAAGTTCTCCGGGCAATGTCCATCGGATGCGCCGGATCATCGCGGAGGATGCTGAGTGGTCACTGGCCATCGTGCCCCTCCTCACAGAGCTCTGCATTCAGCACATCGTCAAGAACTTCGCGAGTGAGTCTGTCCCTGCTTCGGGTAGGAAGGAGAAGGCCAGGAGCGGGGCGAGTGGGAGGGGACCGTCCCGAGCCGAGGCCTCAGCAGCTGGGGCCTGGGGCAGCCCCTGCCCTCCCACATGGCAACCTCATACCGCTCAGCACTTCCCTTCCTCCCAAAGCCAAGACGGTTTCTCCTCCTGTTCCCACTTGCAGGTCCCACCCGCCTCCCCCCTGCACTGTGCCCTCCATGCCTGTACCCTCCCCTTGCCTGTTCCACTCTCTCCAGCAAAACCCAGCCCAAACCGTGTGTCTCCTTCCTCCTCCAGAAAGCCCTCCAGGTTAAGCACCCTCCACTCTGATGGAGTCGTCTGTGCTGTGTATGGGCTCCTGGTTTGTTCCGTACTCTGTGCTCTTTCCAAAGATGAGTCACTAGGCTCTCCTCCCAGATGTGGTGCTGAGGACGGGCTGTCATTTTGCCTACAGCAACTGTCACCACCTGTATATAAAACATATTCATAGGCCGGGCGCAGTGGCTCACGCCTATAATCCTAGCTCTCTGGGAGGCCGAGGTGGGCGGATCATTTGAGCTCAGGAGTTCGAGACCAGCCTGAGCAAGAGCGAGACCCCATCTCTACTATAACCAGAAAGAAATTAATTGGCCAACTAATATATAGAGGAAAAAAAAAATTAGCCGGGCATGGTGGCGCATGCCTGTAGTCCCAGTTGCTTGGGAGGCTGAGGCAGCAGGATTGCTTGAGCCCAGGAGTTTGAGGTTGCTGTGAGCTAGGCTGACGCCATGGCACTCACTCTAGCCTGGGCAACAAAGTGAGACTCTGTCTCAAAAAAAAAAAAAAAAAAACATATTCATGTTACTTGTTTATTGTCTGCGTCCCCTCACTAGGATGTAAACTCCAGGAGGGATGGACTTCCTCTGTTTTGTTACTTATGTCTCCAACACTTAGAAGAGTGTCTTAAGCCGGGCGCAGTGGCTCACGCTTGTAATCCTAGCACTCTGGGAGGCCGAGGCGGGCGGATTGCTTGAGGTCAGGAGTTCGAGACCAGCCTGAGGAAGAGTGAGACCACGTCTCTACTAAAAAAGAAAGAAATTAATTGGCCAACTAAAAATATATATAGAAAAAATTAGCCGGGCGTGGTGGGGCATACCTTAATCCCAGCTACTCGGGAGGCTGAGGCAGGAGGATTGCTTGAGCCCAGGAGTTTGAGGTTGCTGTGAGCTAGGCTGACGCCACGGCACTCTAGCCTGGGCAACAGAGTGAGAATCTGTCTCAAGAAAAAAAAAAAAAGAAGAAGAAGGGTGTCTGGCACACAATAGGTACTCAAAAACCATGGCCCCCCAACCCCCAGGGCCAAGGACCAGCATTGGTCTGTGGCCTCTTGGGAACTGGGCTGCACAGCAAGAGGTGAGCTGTGGGCAAGCGAGGAAAGCTTCATCTGTATTTACAGCCGCTCCCCATCGCTTGCTGGCATCACCATATAAGCTCCGCCCCCTGTCGGATCAGCGGCTGCATTAGAGTCTCACAGGAGTGCGAACCATACTGCAAACACGCATGCGAGCGGTCTAGGTTGCACTCCTTATGAGAATCTAATGCCTGATGATCCGAGGTGGAGCTGAGGTGGTGATGCCAGCGTTGGGGAGTGGCTGCAAATACAGACTATCATGGCCGGGCGCGGTGGCTCACGCCTGTAATCCTAGCACTCTGGGAGGACGAGGCGGGTGGATCACTCAAGGTCAGGAGTTTGAAACCAGCCTGAGCAAGAGCAAGACCCCGTCTCTACTAAAAAATAGAAAGAAATTAATTGGCCAGATAAAAATATATAGAAAAAATTAGCCGGGCATGGTGGCGCATGCCTGTATAGTCCCAGCTACTCGGGAGGCTGAGGCAGGAGGATCGCTTGAGCCCAGGAGTCTGAGGTTGCTGTGAGCCAGGCTGACGCCACGGCACTCTAGCCAGAGCAACAGAGTGAGACTCTGTCTAAAAAAAAATACAGATTATCATTAGCAGAGAGGTCTGACTGCACAATGAGTGCAATGCGCTTGAATCATCCCCAAACCATCCCCCCCAACCTCATCTGTGGAAAACCTGTCTTCCATGAAACCAGTCCCTGGTGCCAAAAAAGTTGGGGACCACTGCTCAAAACAATATTTGTTTTGAAACGAATCAATCAAATCAGATTGGGCGGCTATGAAGTCGGCGATTGTCTCCTCCATCAGACTAGGTGATAAACGAGGTTTGGACCTGAGATTCTCCCTCAGACCGGGAGCTCCCTGAGGCCAGATGCTGAGATGTCCACCTGCAGGCCGGAGCATCCCAAAGCCGGGGGCCGTGTCTCCCCCTCAGACTGAGCCTCCCGGGAGCAGAGGCTGCCTCTCCTCTCAAACTGGAACTCCCTGAGGCCAGGGGAGGGTCTCACCTCTTTCCTTAGTGGCCCCAGGCAGGCCCGGCCCAGGGCCACCACCCTGTGGTGCTGTCCCCAGCACTCTGACCCCTGCTTTCCTTCCTCTGTTCCTAAAGAAAACCCAATCCTGAAGCAGCTGCCCCCAGAGCACCAGCAGAAGGTCCTGAACCACCTGTCCACTGACCTGCCGCTGGCCGTGACCGCCAACCTGATCGACGATGAGAACTACTGGCGCCGCTGCTGCATGCAGCGCTGGCCCGTGTGCCACGTGGCCCGGCACGGCGGCCACTGGAAGCACATGTTCTTCGAGCGGCACCTGGAGAACCTGCTAAAGCACTTCATTCCGGGCACCACGGACCCGGCCGTGATCCTCGACTTGGTGCCGCTCTGCAGGAACTACGTGCGCAGGATCCGCATGGATCAGTTCCTCCCGCCCATGCGGCTCCCGCACACGCCCCGGACCGGGGACCAGTCGGACTCCGGCAGCGAGGGCGATATGGACGAGCCCGACACGGACCACTACCAGCTGGGTGATCTGGTGGCTGGCCTAAGCTACCTGGAGGAGCTGGACCTGGTGTACGGAGTCAAGGACTGCGGCATGAACTTCGAGTGGAACCTCTTCCTCTTCACCTTCCAGGACTGCCAGTCCTTGGCGGCCACCATCAAGGCATGCCACACCCTCAAGGTACCATCCGCCCCACCTTCTCAGCATCTCTCAGATTCCCTTTCCCCTCCTCTTCTTTCCCTGTCATCATCATCTTCCTCCCATTTCGTTCTTTCATCGACCAAGTGTTTTACCGCGTCCTGCGCCAAGCTACTAGGTTCTGGGGATGCAGAGCTGAGCAAGGCGCTGCCCTCCCAGCTGGCTCACCACACTGTTTCACTGAGCACACGTCTGCGCGCCAGGCCCTGTCCTAGGTGCTGAAGACGAGCACAACCTCCCCACGTGTGCTCTCTGGAGCTAACAGTCTGGTAGGATGAAAGGCACTAATCAGCAACCATATAAACATAAAACTGCAGCTAGAATAGGGTTGCTAGATTTAGCAAATAGAGATACAAGACATCCAATTAAATATGAATTTCAGATAGACAACGAATAATTTTTTAGTATTCGTATGCCCCAAATACTCCATGGGACATAGTTGTTTATCTGAAATTTAAATCATCCCGTATTTTTCTTTTCTTTCAACCTTAAACTGGGATGAACAGGGTATTGCTTTGTTGCCCAGGGCTGGAGTGCAGTGGCTCTAGCATATCTCACTGCGGCTTCGACCTCCTGGGCTCAAGCGATCCTCCTGCCTCAGCCTCACAAGTAGCTGGGACACACACCACCAATGCCCAACCAATTTTTCTTATTTTTTGTAGAGATAGGGTCTTGCTGTGTTGCCCAGACTGGCCGCGAACTACTGGCCTCAAGCAATCCTCCCACCTCAGTCTCTTGAGTAGCTAGGACTACAGGTGCCTACCACCACACCTGGCTAATTTTTTGTACAGACAGGGTCTTGCTAGGTTGCCCAGACTGGTTTTGAACTCCTGGACCGAGCAATCCTTCCTCCTCAGCCCCGAAGAGTGCTCGGATTACAGGCACGAGCCACCATGCCTGCCCAAGGAGAGATAATCTTATGAGAGATTATAAAAGGGTCATTTGACCTTGCCAGGGAAGGCTTCCCTGAGCAAGTGTCACTTACATATAGATTAGAAGCAGAAGTAGAAATTACAGTCTAAGGAAAGAGGGGGGAACATTCCAGGCAGACGGGGCAGCACATAGGGTCCCTATGGGTAAAGTGAACGTGGCCGGCTCGAGTCGCTGAGAGAGAAGGCCAGTGGCTGGAGCCGAGCGTGAGGGAACAGAGTGGGATGAAATGGACAGGCGGTCAGTGGTCAGCCTCACTGGGTGCAGGAGGCCTTGCGAAGGAGTCTGTCTGTATCTGTATTTGCTCTGGGACCCCATCCAAGGGGTTTAGCCAAAAAAAAGTAACATTATTGGATTTTTCCTCATGGAAAGATCACTCTGTGAAGGACAGTGGCCTGGGCAGGGCAACAGTGAGCATGCAGGTCACCTAGGAGATCTCTGCCAAATCCTGGTGAAGATGAGGGCAGTTTGAAGTGGGACAGTGTCTGTGGAGACTGAGAGAGGTGGAGAGAGGCGACGGATGTTTGGCAGCCAGGTCAACTGGCAGTCAGACCAACCTGCTGGTGTAAGGACAGTCCAGAGGAAAAGGAAGCAGAAGGAGGTGTCAGGGCTTCCGGCTCGTGAGGCCAGGTGGCTGCAGAGACAGGGGATGTGGGACTAGGACCAGTTTTGAGGAGGAAGAGTGTGAGCTTCAGTTGGAGGCATCCCAAGGAAAGGGTCCTTTCATCTGCTGGGTAGAGTGCCTGAAGCTCAGAGGGGAGGCGTGGACTGAGTGTGGACATGTGTGCCGCTTTCATGGAGGTGGCAGCGGAAGCCCTGGGTCTGGATGGAATCTCTTAAGGAAAGCAAAAGTGAGACAAGAAGAGACCTGATGTGTGGTCTTGGCAGAAGAAGGAACGATTGCCAGGAAACCAGAGGGAGGAGGAAAGAAGGGGGGACAGGGCATTGTGTCACAGAGCCACATTTCAAGTAGAGGGAGTGACCAGGGGGTGGAGTGGAGCTGGGGCCTGGACTTGGCAAGCCTGGAGGCCACTGGGGGCGGGGGGAGCTACCTCAGTGGCATTTCAGGAGCAGAGGCCAGATAGCAGAGGTTTATGGGGAGAGTGGAAGGTGAGGAGTGGATGGCTGTGATCAGCTTGTTCAAGAACTTGGCTGTGAAGGGGGAGAGGTAGAGCAGTAGTAGATGAGAATTTGGGGCTTTCTAAGAAGAAATGTGCATGTGTTTAAAACCAATGTAAGGCTCTCCATCTAGTTGCAAAGAAGGGACTCCCTGTAGGAGTGAGGCGCAGGGTCGCAGACCAAGGAAGTTTCCTGAGAAGAATGGAGGGGCTGGACCTAGGACCGAGGGGGGCAGTTGGTGCTGGGCAGGGGGAAGAGGGGACGGGGTGGGTTGCAACAGATCTGTGTTTGGTATCAGGAAAATGAGAGGTTCCCATTCAGTGGCCGGGAAGGCAGGAAGAGAAGTCACCTGCTGAAAGGGGGCTCAGCAGGGAGGCTCCCTGAAGTCGAAGGAGGCTGAAAACAGTTGACTTATAAGAGGATATTTTGCCCAGAGAAACACAGTTGGGTTGGCACGCGGCATTGCAGGCCTACTGGTGGTTCCAGTGATAGCAACCAGTCCAGTCCCGCCAGGTGACATTTTCCATCATGTCACTTGTTTGTGCACAGACATGCAGAAAACAGAGAGTGTTGTTGATCCAGGGCTGGGGGTTGGCCAGATAGATGCAGTGAAAAGAGAAGAGAGACAAAATCTCTAAGCTGGCTACAAGGGATGGAAAAAAGGAGTGAACTGAAGGATGGGGGAGAGAGGCCAGGCACTCAGAGGTCTCGGGGAGAGAGAGCGGGGAACAAGCCAGTGGGAAGGAGGGGGCAGGCTTCCATGTACAATATTCATACTGCAGCACCACCCCTTTCTTTCATTCCTTCACCCCATCCTTTTCCTGCTTTTCACCTTCCCCACTTTCTGGCTAGTTCTTTCCCTGACAACTTCCTCCAATGAGTTCCTCTCCTTGCCATGGTGGACCTTAGCCAGCTGAGGATAGTGCAGTGAGGGGCTGGGGCGCCAGACAGACCTGGATTCCAAACCTGCGTCTGCCACCCACTCACTGCGTCACTCTGGACAAGTAATGTAACCACCCTACACCTCCATTTTCTCTCCATCAGAGAGAACCCACTCTTCTTTATCAGGATGCTGAAGGTTAGAGATAATGGCTATGAAATAAATATTCGAGCAACATACCCAGCACGCAGTGATTGCTCAATAAGCGGTAGACTTGCCCCCTGCTACCTGCCACCAATTCTGCAGCACCTTGTCATGCTGGCTAGGCCTGCCCATCCCAAGAGCCAGCCAGGTGGCCAGCACCAGGTGAGCAGAGCCCTAGGCTTCCCTGAGGCTCCCTCCTCTACCTACAAAAGTAGGTCGGTTGGCAGGCAGTTCTCCCTGGCTGGCAGGTGCTGAAGACCCTGTACCTGCCTACAGGTATTCAGACTGACCCGAAGCAAGGTGGACGATGACAAGGCCCGTATCCTAATTCGAAGCCTCCTGGACCACCCAGCCCTGGAGGAGCTGGACCTGTCACATAACCTCATTGGGGACCGTGGTGCACGAGGTGCTGCCAAGCTGCTGAGCCACAGCCGCCTGCGTGTGCTCAACCTGGCCAACAACCAGGTGCGTGCGCCCGGCGCCCAGTCGCTGGCTCATGCTCTGGCACACAACACCAACCTCATCTCCCTCAACCTACGCCTCAACTGCATCGAGGACGAGGGCGGCCAGGCTCTCGCCCACGCCTTGCAGACCAACAAGTGCCTCACCACGCTGCACCTCGGTGGCAATGAGCTGTCGGAGCCCACCGCCACACTGCTCTCCCAGGTGCTGGCCTTCAACACCACGCTCACAAGCATCAACCTATCCTGCAACCACATCGGGCTGGTGAGCCGCTGATCTGGGGGCCTTGAGGGCTGAGGGTGCAATCCACCCGCCATGGGGCACCTGCAGGATAAGCGTGAAGCTCTCAGGCTTCACATACCACATACTGCGTCAAGCGTGCATACGTGCTCTGCTAATGTCTGTACCCCGATATCCACTATTTCTCCTTTAATCCTCACAGTTATCTAATTAAGATGAATATTCTTAACTCCACTTTCCAGATGGAAAACTGAGTCCCAGAGAGGTTAGTGAATTGCCCAAGAGCATCAAGTCTGTAGGCAATGGCAAAACTGTGATTCAAACGCAAGAATGAGTCAAAGCCAGAGTCCTTTCTAATAGACAGTGTCTCTCAAACTTTCTTCGCCAAGTCTAGGAGTAAGAAATGCAATTTACATGAACACCTCGCGAACATATACATAAATATAATATCATTGGAATTTACTTACTGCTTGCGATACATGCCAATGTTTGGCTTTATGGTCTACTCAATTTCATGTTTTAAAGTGCTTCTTTGACCCATTAAATTGACTTTGCTACACCCTGTTGGGCCACAAAAATGGAATGGCAGCATTCTGCCTCGCCACATGAAACTCTTTCACACTGAGCCTGGCCCACCCAACCTAGAAGGGGCTGGAGCTTTGAGGACCATTTGGGGGGTCCTTTGTGTTCTCTAATTTGCTCCTGAACCCTCTACTAAACCTCCCCATGAGAACAGCCCTGCTTTCACTCTCTCTTTCTCTCTCACACACACCCACACCCCCACCCACACACACACACACACACACACACACACACACACACGCACACGCACGCACACACTGGCACCAGAGGGGGTGTTCTTGGCTGCAAAATAATAGAAAGCTTAACCAGGCAATGGCTTAAATGGGAGGAATATTCAGTATCTCCCGTACCTAGAACCCCGTGGCTCAGTGCCACCCTCTGCTCTGCCCACCCCAGCCAGGGGGCAGTGGCCTTCTCTGGCGCTTCTCTCATGGTCCCAAGATGGCTGCTGCAGTTCCGACACGTCACATAGGGGACATACCCAGAGGCAGAAAAAAGGGAGAACCCCCCTTTTTTGTTCTCTTTTCAGAGCGAGGAGAACCTTCACAGAAGCCACCCCCTCTACACTTCCCCCTCACATCTTACTAGATTTGTCCCACATGCCCATGGTTGAACCAAGGAGTGGAATCCCCATCGTTGTCAGAGATCCATGTTTTCCAAACCACTGGGGTTGAGAAATCAGTTTAGTTGGTCTTGCTCACCATTTTCCAAGCGGAATGGAGTAGAATATGTCAGTGTGCTGCACAAATAGGTTAAGTATCGTTTTGTGGAACTTTTGTTTTAGCCGCATGTCTGCATATAAGCGTGTATGTGTGTGGGATCCCGGCTCGGGACGTAAAGTGACCCCTTCCCTCTCGCTTCTCTCCCAGGACGGTGGGAAGCAGCTCCTAGAAGGCATGTCAGACAACAAGACCCTCCTGGAGTTTGACTTGCGCCTGTCAGATGTGGCCCAGGAGAGCGAGTACCTCATCGGCCAGGCCCTCTATGCCAACCGAGAGGCAGCCCGCCAGCGGGCCTTGAATCCCAGCCACTTCATGTCGTCGATCACTGCCAACGTCCTGGAGAACTCTGCAGGATAAGGTGGGGGCCAGGGCCAGGGCAGTGCCCCAGCCCCATCTCTCATTTCATGCCCTTGTCTTGCCTGCTGCAGAGTCACACTGGTTCAGAGGGAGGGGAAAGGAGCACATGCATATCCCTGGAGAGAGTGATCAGGGTTGTATGGGTAAAGATGTGAAGCGGAGGGAGGGGGCCCGGACAGGAAGAAGAGGTATGAAGTAGGACCCAGCCCCTGTGCCCAGGGACCCCCCCCCCCCCCACCAAATGAGCAACTTCTTCCAGGGATAGGGAAGTCAGAGAGGATTCTGAGAAACTATCCCTGCCCAGACTCTCCCATGGGGCTACCCACTTCCCTACATTTTCCTCTGCACTGAACAGATCCTTGACCTTCGAACACACACATACACTCTCCTCTGGCTACAGCAGAGCTATGCCTGGCACTCTCTGCCACCCTCACCCCTGCAGATGCTACCTCCCTGTTGCTTTACTCTGCTTCAAGTGATCCAGTTCTACAGGCCATGCCATCCCCTAATCCCCCAACCTGGGAAGAGGACAACAGAGGTGACACGAGGGGCTCAGACCCAGTGGCTTCCCCTGGGGAGGCAACTGCAGATGACAATAGCTAGAGAAGGATGGCACTATCCCTGCCATCCATCCCAAAGAGCTTCTCACAAGAGGGAGGAGATAGGGAAAGAAGTGCCACGCTGGGCAGGAAAGTCAGTGAGTCATCCACATCTTTATTATCCACCAGTTTGATTTGTACAATCTTTGCGCTTGGAAATCCACAACAGAAAGGCCACAGTGTGATGCACCCAATTGACAGAGACCTGTCTTCTCCCCAGCCAGGCCCAGCCCAGCCCACAAGCCCTTACCCCCCAGGACACATGGAGCCTTCCAGGAGCCCTCCATGAGTCCCCATCGCTGTGTGGCTGCCCACCCTGGGCGCACACCACAGGAACCACATCAGCCTACGGGGCGCAAGAGGACCTGATGGATTCAGGCTGAGCCCCATCCCCCACCCTCCTTGGGCTGAGTGGCCCAGAACCTCCAGACCTGTGTCCCCAAAGGGTGGATCAAGGAGTGTCTGTTCTCCAGGGACTCCTTCCAACAAGCAGGCGCTGAGCAGAGCACCAAAGGGGACTTGGGAGTGACTGCATGTGTGTGCCTGTCTGGGCAACCTAGAGTCTGTCTGTACCTGACACCCTCTGACAGTTCCAGAGTGCAAACGTGTAGGTGTGAGGGTGTGTGTGAGTGTGTGTATGTAGCCACAGCTGCTAGCAGAGGTTCTAATTAGAGAAACAAGAACATTCAGTGTAAAGTTTAATTTTAGAGATTAATTAATTTTCTGGTTTTCATTTTCCCTGGCAATCAATAAAGCTACCAAGAAAATAGACCAAAGAATTGGTTTCTCTCTAAGTCTGTGCGTGTGTGGGAGCTGAGGCTGTTTGTGTGAGAAGACCTAGGCAGAAATGGTCAATACAGGCAAAATAATAACAGGGCCCCCCCCCCTTCCCCGCTTCCAAAGTCAGGCTCTGTTTCAGGAACAGGCCTGAAGGAGAAGGAGCCAAGTCCCTCCCTCCTTGGAGCCATGAGGTGGTGGGGCTGCCCCCACACTGGACATGACATCCAGGTGCCAGCTGGCCAAGGGCTGGGGCCTGAAGCCACAGCTCACCACCTGCACCTCACAGATGTCTGTTCAGAGAAAGAGGGGTGCTCCAACTGCCGGGCCCCAGAGGAGCACAGACCCAGGGTCCAGGCTCAGTGCTGGCAGGCAGGTAGGCACTGCTGCCCAGGAAAACCTGGTGAGCAGCTGATCCTCCTTCCCAAGCCTCCTCTCTGGCCTCCTCTCCCTCCTCACTTAGCCATCTCTCTAGGTGAAAGTAAAGCTCAACTCCCTGATGAGCCATAAGCCATGGTGTCCCCCCCAATCTGGGCCCTCACATTCCCTCTGGGAAGGAGGGGAGGGGAGCCAGAGACGATGTTGCATAGGTGGAGGCCACGCCCACTGGCCTGGCCGGGCTGGAGGAAGATGGGAAGGGCTGAAGGGGAGGAAAGGAGTTCTGATGGCTCAGGGGACAAAAGAAGCTACAGGGGTGAATGGCCCAAGGGTTATCCTCTCTAGCCTGAAATGTGAGCTCAATCCCTGGGTGCTAAATCTGCTGGGGAAACTTTAGCTAGGGGAGTTGACAGGGCAGAGGGGTTGTTCACAGACATGCACACCAAAGCACATCAGGGTGGAGGTGGAGGGGGTGGGCATGGGAAGAGAAGGCGGTGTCAAGAGCTTTTGGGGAAACAGAACATAGGGCCAGCTCCCTGGGGTGCTGGCAGGATTCCCCTTTGAAGACCCTGGGACACACAGCAGGGCTTCAGCTCATGGGTTACGGAAGGATGGAGGAACCAGGCAAGATTTAGAGAATTCCTGCCTCCGATCCTGCCACTGGAATTGAGTATTTCTCCAGCTGGGGTTTGTGATGTCCTCAGCCCTGCAGAGGCGTATGTGAGGGACAAGCACCCCCCATTCCTCCCCACAGGTCCAGGGAAGGCAAAGGCCACTCCCGACAGACACCCCACCTTTGCAGGGCCTTTCGCTCTACCCTCCACTGCCCTTGACTCTTTTGCTGCCTCCCTGCTTCCAGAGTTTCCCATTGTCACCCAGGTCTATCTCATGCTTTCTCCACTTAATCACTCACCCTGGCCAGTTTTAATGCCACCTTCGTGGCATGTCACTCTCTAAAGGGAGTACCTGCCCAGAACCCAGGTGAGCAGGCTGCTGGGAGGCTGCAGGGTTTGGAGAAAGGACTGAGGGACTCAGCCCGCCACACTTCACCTGCCCCTCCCCCTGCACCCTGGCAACGGCTCTTCCCAGCCAGGGAGCCTGCAGCGAGTGAGGTCTGCATGGTGAGCGCAGTCCCTCCAGGACCCGGGCTCCTGGGGCCCAGTGAGATAAACAACACTGGAGGGAGTGGCAGAAAGGAAAGCCCGATCTTTGGGGTCAGCGCCAAGAAAAGGACAGCAATATTTCCACGTGTTGGGATGGAGTATTGGGGCTGACACTCGGGCCCCGGCCTCAGACCCACAGAACTCATTAGCTGGTTGGAAGCCAGCCTGCTGGTCACCAAACCGACACCCCCTCGACAGAGAGAGACCCCAGGGGGTGAGGCAAAGGAGGAAGGACAGCCCCAAGTTCCCTTCCCCACAGCCTCTAAACCTCCCGGCTGCATGCACAGCGAGGGCCGCTAACGGGGGTGCCACAGCACAGTTGCCAAATAACAGTCAGAAGATCCATTGAGAGGCCGGACAGGACATCTCGAGTGTGCGCGTAGGGAAGGGAGGGGTCCCCTTAGAAACTAAGGGGTGGGGCTGGAGGAGAGGACTCTAACAGGGTCGGTTTCTCGGGCAGCTGCCGATCCCCTCCCACCTGTCTCTTTATGTACAGGGACGGCGGGGGTCTCAGCCCCATCGAGGTGCACCCTTCCCTCCCTGTCCCCTCCGCCCAGCACAGCCCCAGTCACCATCGTGACTCGCCCGCTTCGCGCAGTGAGCACGGTCCCGTGAGGAGCCGCAGGGAGGGAGGTTGGCGCGGGCCTCTCCAGGGGCTGGAGGTCACAGTGAGGTCTCTACGCAGGAGCCGTGGCGGTGCAGCGGCCGGTGGCTGTGGCCCAGACACCCCTCCTGCCGGTGGACGATGAGGACCGGGAAGTAGAGGGCGTCGTGGTAGGGCGGCGGCGGCCCAGCCTCCTCCTCGTCCTCGTCCTCGTCGTCCCCCATGCTGGCCTGGCTCGACAGCCGCGTCTGCTCCGTGGGGCAGCTCGCCTCGTTGACGCTCCCGCTCCGGCTGCGCCACAGGCAGCTGCGCCGGGAGCCGTAGAGGCGGCCGAGCGAGAAGCGGCTGCCCCCGCAGCCCGCGCCCCCTCCAGGCCCCGGGCCGGCCCGCGGGCTGGCGCAGATGCTCAGCGCGCTGCGCGAGAAGATGGACGAGCTGCTGACGGCGCGCTGGCAGTGCTCGCAGCTGCGCCGGTACGGGGCCACGCCCGCCGCGCCCGGGCCGCCCACCCCGCCGTAGCGACACGAGGGCGCGTAGCCGCCGCCCGCCGCGCCGCCGCAGCGCGCCCCCAGCCCCGCCAGGTCCATGAGCACCGCCTCGGAGTAGCTGGGCACCAGCTGCTGGTTGGAGCGGATGTGCCACTCGAGCTCCGTGCTGTCCACCGTGTTGACCCGCGGCAGGCGGTGGGTGAGCGGCGGCAGCAGCTCGTCGCTGGGGCTCAGGCCGCCGCCCGCGCTGCTCGCCGAGCCCGGGCCCTCCAGGCCGAAGAGCTTCTCCACGTGGTAGTGCGCGTAGGCCGTGCGGTACTCGGCCAGCACGCGCAGCGGCCACGACAGCGTGAGCAGCGCCGCGGCCCAGAAGGCCGACGAGCAGGCGTACCACGGCGGCCTGGCCGGGTCCGGGAAGGCCACCATGAACTCGCGGAAGTCCACGTTCTTGAGGTGCATGCCCTCGCGCGCCTCCATGTAGTCGTCCAGGCCTTCGTTCTCCGCGAAGAAGCGCGCGCGCTGGCACAGGTACGCGTTCTCGGCCTCCACGCTGGCGAAGCTGAAGCACTTGGTGAAGCGCAGCCGCGTGGCCGGCGCGCCCTCCAGCCCCACCAGCGCCTTGGACACGTCCCGGACGCCGCAGCGCGCGTAGTCGAACTCGGCCTCCGCCACGTGCGTGTTAACGCGCTCATGGTACACCTGGGGTGGGCGCGGGGGAGGCGGCCGGAGTCGCGAGGAGCCCGCGCCGCGGTGCCAGCTCTGTCCTCCCCGCCTACGGCTGGTCTTGTTGCTCGGTCAGACCTAAGCCTGCCCTGGTTAGGTCCCGCCTGGAGCAGGGCAGGATCTTTACGTCTGATTTCTAGAGCAACTGAGGCCCTCAGCTTAATCGGTGGTTAGAGGTGAGGACGGGACTGGAACGTAGTCCTACCTATGTGCGTTTACATTTTAATTAAGCGCTGCTTCCTCTGGAGTCAGGCCCTGGCCGTGAACTGCCCCTCTGGCTTGCCTGATCCTTTGCCACTGCCTCCATTGCCCCGTGCTGCCCGCTCATCTTTCGTTTTCCAGGTGTGTTTCTGCGTGGGCTTCCCAGAGGAGCTGCCTGAGGAACCCCTCTGTCTCCAGTCTCCCCGTTCGGCCTTAGCGAACACTCAGTCGCCGCCTTGCTTCTCGCAGGCGCCAGGCTTCCGTCTGCCGCTCCCTACCCTGAGACAGATCGCCTGCATCTGGGAACATCCCCTCCAGCAGGACCCCAGTTTGTCTAAAGTTGGCCGCTCCAGGAGGTGCTGATTGACCTGCCCACCTCCCCTGAGAGCCTTGGACTTGGGGTCCAGGGATCTGGGTTTGAGTTTAGCGCTGCCATTTAGGAGCTGCGGACCTTGGGCAAGTCACTGATTTTAGGACATGTCCGTGTCTGTGAAAGAGAACTCGGTAGCAGCACATCGTGAGACTGGGCTTGTGAAGCCATCTCCAACCATTAAGCACTAAACAGGGTAGACCCTGGAGCCAGAGTGCTTGGGTTCAAGTCCCGTCTCCACCACATACCAGCTATTTGACCTTGAACAAGTCACTTAACCTCTCCAAGCCTCAGTTTCCTTATCTGTAAAATGGAGGTAATACCTACCTCATAGGGTTGTTATGAGGGCTAAATAAATGACTTTAATATTTGTAAAGTACTTAGAGCAGTACCTGGCTCCCAGGTGCTTGCTGCTATTATCGCGGTTGTAGTTATTGCTGCATTATCATGTTGTAGTTATTGTAGCTATTGCTCTCCCTTTGCAGTGCCAGGTGGGAGCTTACTGCTGCCTTGTGCTCCTCCCATGGGGTGTGGGGGACTGAGGCAGGTCCAAGCACCACCTCCCATCCCGAATGGCCCGCACTCCCCTCCAGCTCCTCACCTGGGTGGTGGTGTAGGCGTCTCCGTTGCGGTACCGGGTGACCTGGCGGGTGCGGCGGACATAGTGGTAGCTGATGGCCTTCCACCAGATGCAGGGTGTGGCCTGCTGCATGCGGCCCACACGCTCCCGCACGCTGCTCACGTCCACACGGTGCTGCAGCTCATGGCGGGCTTGGCAGTGCCAACACTCCACCAGGTAGACGGCGTACAACATGAGCAGGAAGGCCAGGGGGATGTAGACGTAGCCGTTGGAGCAGGGGCTGTCATGGTACATGAGGCTGTTGCCCTGGTAGGCGCTGCTGAAGGTGAGGCGCGTCACCGTGGTGACGTGGCACCAGGCCACTGCCCCCAGGCAGCCGTACATGAGCAGCGAGAGCAGGAGGCACTTCCAGTGGGATTCACGGCAGAGGGACTTGGTGAAAGAGGGCTGGATGGGACGCTGCTGCTCAGATGGGCAGGGAGAGGGGCCAAGATGAGTGGGAAGTGAGACAGTGGGCAGGACCAGGCGCAGAGATGGATGCAGGGATGGAGGGGCAGAGGCCAGCACCAGAGATGACAGGCAGAGACACAGGGATGTGGAGAGAAAAGGAAAGACCGCAATGGGAGCAGGAGACCAGAGATAAAAACAGAAAGTGACACAGAGTGAGCCATGAGGACAGGAAAGAGGACCAGAGTGCCAATGCAGGAAAGTACAGAGAAAGAGAGACACCCCAAGAGACAGAGAAGGATCAGAGCCAGAGATATAGGTCCAGGCGGCAAAGAAGACACAGATGGATGGCATGGCACCCAGAGAGGCAGAGTCCAAAGACAGACACAAAGATGGCAATGACACAGGAGAAAGTGTGGATGGGGAAGACGGGAGGACAGACAGGCATCAGTGAAGGCAGGTCCCCAGCCTAGAACTCTTCCAGATGTTCCAGGGAAGAAGGAGGGACCCACTGACATCACCTCCTCACTTAACAAGTGAGGCCCTCACTTATTCCAGATTTTTTCAGTCCTAGGTTTTAAAGAAGCCATTCCCTTTGACCCATCCACCTCCCTGACCCTCACAATTAGCCTAATACACCTCCTTTGGAGGAGGGTCCCCAAGGAACCCCAAGCCCTCTCTCAGTCCCCATATTCTGGACCTCGGTTCCCTTGTGAGTCTCCCTCCTGCACCCTGACATCCTTCCTTCTGTTCTAGGATGGAGGGGAGGGGGCCGGGGTCCCTTGAGCAGAAGACAGTCCAGGAGAAGGTATCCAAAAGGGCAGAGGCACCTGGCTGGGGAGAGGATGGGGATGGCAGAGGTGGGATGGGCATAGGGAAGAAGACGTTCCAAGTCCAGCCATTTGTCAAGAGAAAACGATTTTTGTTACTCTCCTGGGGCCTGTCTGTTAAAGTACTTGGCACATTCTGTCCCAGAGTTGGCCCAGTGAGTTGTTTACATGTCTGGCTCCCCGCTAGACTGGGTGCTCATAGGGCAGGGCCCAAGCCTCATTCCTGGTGCCCACCATGGTGCTGGCACCTAGCACGTAATAAATGAATATTGAGTTTGATTTTTCATGGTGGTCTCTGTTTTCCCACCTTTCCTACCTCCTGGCTAGCTTAAGGAACATCACCCCAACCCCATACACAACCTTCTACTGGGATCCTGACTTTTCACCTCAATTCCTCAGGCCTTACCTGGAGGCCAGCCAGGGAAAGCAAAAAAGAGTGGAAAGGCAGGGCACAGTAATAGGCAGGGGGGCCTGGATCTGGAAGTAGGGGTAGGTAGGTGAGCTCTAGGAAATAGCACACAGGATATGGGGACAAGGAGATTAGGGTACACGTGCCTTTTGGGGAGCCTTGTCCTTGGGAGGTGTGTACATATGTGCACCTTTACATGCCCAGCTGGTGTGTGCTTGTCTGAATGTGAGCACATCTGAAAGGGGCTCTTCTACCTGCAGGTGCGTCTCTGCCCTAGTGCAGTGTGCGTGTGTGCATAGTGTGCATGTGTGTGCATGGTGTGCGTGGAGGACCGAAGAGTAGGGCCCCCAACAAGGGCTATGGGGAAGCAGCAGGAGTTGGGAGAGAGGGGCGCACACCCTAACACACACTCCCCGTGACTCTGGGGGGAATCCCCCTGTAAACATCTGACCTCCTTAGGGCCCCAGCTCAGGTGACACCACCACTTCCCCACGGTACCCTCCTGACTCTGTAGCCCCTACAAGTCGCCCTTCTTGGCCTTCAAGGTGGCATGCCCCTCTATGCGATAGGATCCCGCCACCATCCTCACCCCACCTTCTCTCCTCCGCCCGGGGTCCGCGAGGCTCCGCCCCTAGGCCCCTCCCCCTGCCCGGGACCCCCCCTGAGCCCCGCCCCCGACGCGGCCCCTTCCCCGCCACCGCGGACAGCTCCGGCCGCCGGTGGGGGCGGCGGCGCGGACTGCGGCTGCGGCGGCCGGCTCGGGGTGCGGGGCGCCCGCCGCGCTGCGGCGGAACCGGCGGGGGCCGCGCGCTGTGGGGGATGGGGGCCAGGCTGCGGCCGCGCCGAGGGAAGGGGCGCTGCCGGCTCTCACCTCCTCTCGGGCGGGGCCCTCGTCCGCCGCCGCCGCCGCCGCCGCCGCCGCCGTGGGCTCCTCCGGGACCCCGGGGCCGCCGCCGCCGCCGCCACCGCCGGCGCTCTCTCCCGCGGCCGAGCCAGGGGGGGACATGGCGTAGAGGAGGTGCGTCGAGCTCAGGACCTCCCGGGGGGCTGCCGGGGGCCGGGGGCATCCTGCGCGGGCCCTAAGGAGGGAACGGGAGGGGGCGGGGCCCTCGCTGCTCCCCACCCCCCGCCGGGGGGAGGGGGCCTGGAAAGGGCACGGGGGTGAGGGGCTGGGGGCTGGGTGGGAGGCAGGCTGGAGGGGCCGGGCAGGGGGGCCGGGGCCGGGGGCGGGTGTCACCTTGAGGCCCTCGCGGCGCCGCTCCGCCTCCCGCCCGCTCCCGCCGCCGCCTTTTGTCTGAGCCGAGCTGGAGCCAGCGCACCCCCCCTTCCTCCCAGCGCAGCCGAGCCCCGCCCCCGGCCCCCCAAACTCCGCCTTCCCCAAGCCTACCTAATAACCACCCCCCAAAGGGGAAAAGCAACAGGGGCTGCCCACACCCCTGCCCTGCTCGCAGCCCTGCTCGCAGCCCCTCCCTCCCTGCCACCCACCCTGGGAAGAGGCCGCAACTCCTCTCCATCTATTTTTCCGTGGAGAGGGCGCCCAAGGTCCAACAAACAGTCCCCCTAGATCCCTGGTTCCCGCAAGTTCCTGGGGCTGAGGGGAGGGAGAAGGAAATTGAGTCTTGGAACCCTAGGGAAGAACCTTACTCCCAGTTGCGTGGCAAAGGGTTAAAGCAGGAGCCAGAGTTCAAGAGAGATGGAATAGGGCGAAAGGGAAGAGACCGAAGGTAGATATGAGAAAGGACTAACAGAGGGCAGAGAGGCGGACATTGGAGCTGCCTTCACGGAACCATCTTCTTTCCCTAGAAGAATAGCCCTGTGAAGTGTGTCCTGTGCCTTGGGCTGGAGGTCAGGAAACTTGAATTCTAATTCTTTGATTCTGGTTCTGCCTTTAATGAGTTGTGTGACCTTGGACAAGTGCCTTCCCCTCTCTGAGCCTTAATTTCCTCATCTTTGCAGTGAGGAAGTTGACTGGACAGTCTCTAAGGCTCTGCACTTTGGGTGTATGAGGCAAAGTCACAGACCACAGGCCAGGCTGAGTGACTGTAGGTAGCTTACCCCCTCATGTCATGCGCCCCACACTGCTTTTCCAGGCATCCTCTAGGACAGACAGGAAGGAAACTGACATTCATTCATTCATTCCTGGCTGTATCCATTCAATAAACAGGTATTAGGTAACTACCATGTGCCCCCACATACAAAACCAAAACACAGTTTCCTACCCTCAAGGAGCACGAAGTCCAATGGGAAGGGAAGGATATGGAAACCAATCATTATGACAGAATGTGACAAATGCCGTGAATGACCAATCTGTGTGTGTGCAGTCACTGTGGAATCCTACCGTGTGTCATTAGGGTCTTTGACATATGGTAACTGTTCTCCCCATTTATTCACAAGGAACCAAGGCAGAGGGAGAGTGAGTGACTTACTCAAGGTCATGTGCTAGCACTCACAGTCCTAGTCCTAGAATTCAGGTCTTTCCCATTCCAAAGTTCACAGAGGAGACTTGAGGGTAGGAAGTTAGCTTGGGGCAAAGCCTGGATATCTGATCTTTGGGGTAGGGTTCAATCACACTGATCTGCCCGGGATGTTCCTTCCCCTTATTGGGGGCAGGAGAGCCACTGCCTCCACCCTCTGTACCCACTCCTGCTTCTGCTTCCGTTTTCCTACTCTTCCCTTTCCAGGCGAAGTGAAGGTGACTCTCTGTCCACCTATCTCCAGCTGTCGCTTCAGAACTATCCAGCCTGCATGGCCCTCTCCAGGTCACTGAGTCTGTTCTCCCTGGCCCAACAGTGGAAGGGGGCAGTGCTGAAGAGGCAAGGTCTGGTAGAGGAGGAATCTCACTTGGTGGCTCATTCCAGTGTCTCCCAGCCATGATCTTTGGGAAGTCTGCCTCACAGCCAGCTCCATCCCCTCTTGTTCTGGTTTCAGTCTGTCCACCGAGTTCAGTCCTCACTGCAGACAGAGAGCAGAGGTCCTAACCCTGGCCTTTCCTAACCCACACAGGATCCTCTCACGCTCCCCATTTGGTTGTTATAATCTTCCTCCTGACACTCGATCCTGCTGCCTTCCTGTCTCCACTTGAGGGGACTTTGGAGGAGGGACAGCCCAACCCTTCTGGCCAAACCTGGGGCTCCCAACACACAAAAGACCACCCCTGCCTTCTCCATTCACATACATCACCCTTCCCTGGAAGCTCCAGGAAGAGAGGTGAAGGGAGAGGGCGCTGGAAGGAGCCAGCTGACCAGCTGGTCACCATGGAAACCAGGCCTGTTTCCTGAAGATGAGCCTGGCTGGGGTGGGCGGAGGGGGGAGTGGGGACACAACACAGGGAACCAGAAAACACAGAGAAAGCAGAAAATGACCGGAGGGATCTCAAAGAAGACTGGAGGAGGCAAAGTGAGGGCCCTAACAATGCTGTGGCCTGAGTCAAAGTCCCCAGGTCATCCTTCCCAATAATGCAGGTCCCTCTCCCCATTCCTGGAGTGACATGTGGGCTTCGTGTCAGAGTGCAGGCTCTGGCACTAGAGACAGTGGGTGACTCAATGCTGCCCTCAAGTGGCCATAAAAGGTGCTGCCACACACCTGCTGTGGCTCAAGGCCAGACACCTGGCTGGGTTGGGGTGCATTTTTCCTTAAATTCAGCCTCTGAATGAATTAGGACACTCTCAGCACACTTCTGAGTTCTTGTGTCCTTGCAGAGGGCTCTTCCGCAGGTGGTTTAGATCTTGATAAAGGAAAGGAGGTTTCACTGAAAAAAATGTAAGAGTTTTGGATTGTCAGGAGAAGCCAGCTCTGCACTCTCTAACTGACCTTTGGCAAGTCAACTCTCTTGGCCTCAGCTTCCCCACATTGAAATGGGGATGATAGCACCTTATTTTGAACCCAACTTGATCTGGGCCTGGAGTCTATGACTGTACTTTTGCTCTGGCTTTTGAGGATGGAAGAGGAACATGTCGGGGTAGGAGACTGAAAACATCTGAAATCACACTGACCCCAAGGGAAGGAGATGCCTCAATTTCCTTGGGCTTTCCCCTCATGGCTCCTCCTAACTAATGCTCAACACATTATTCCTACTCTGCCCCTCCATGGGGATGGAGAACAGGGGCCATCTTCTCCCCTCAGTTCTCCCCCACTCTTCTCTCTCCAGTCACCCCCAGAGATGAGGCCCTTCTCTTCTCCTCGTCCTTCTTCCCTTCCCATTCCCAGTTCAAATGGAATCTTCCCTGCCCTCACCCCCACTGAGCAGTTGGCCCCACTGTGTGATCCCACAACACCCTGCTCTCACTCCTGTTTTAGTCCAGCCACTCTGCGTTGTAATTGTCAGGGAGCTTTTTGAAGGCTGGGACTATGGGATTATTTTCTTGGTTGTGGTGGTGGTTATCATTGTTACTATGGGAGTTAATTTTGCTTCCGGTAGACAGAACAATGTCAGACATATAGGAGAGGCTCCATACATGTTTGTCAAATGAGTGCATGATGGATGCATAAAAGGTTGCAGGAGAGACAGCAGTGGGAAAGCTGATTAGTAGCCATCTATGCTCACCCTACCTTCCTTTCCCCAGGCCAGATCTGGAAAAGACAGATATTCCCTTTGAGATGACCATTGCTGACCTTAGTATGATGGCACTTGGAATAGAGGGAAGGAAAAGGGAGGAGCAAATCATGGGGCCACGGTTGGGGGTTCACCCACGGATGGGGTTCTCCCACAGCCGCCGTAGGCCCAGGGAAAGCAGAGACAGGAAGGAGGAAAGATGTTTCGGGGCTGTGGCTGTGGCGGGGACCTCAGCTCAGTGCAACCCAGCATGTCTGGGGCCTCCCCATCCCAGCCCCACTATGGGGAACTAACCTTCCCCCTGACTGCTGGGGGTGACCAGATAACGTAACCACCGGAGGCCAGTGTTTCACCCCTTGAGGAAGAGGAAACCCCAGGACTACTCTGCTCCTTAAACAACAGATGCTTGAGGTAATTCACTTTCCAAAAACATATTCTTACGTCCTATTGTACGTGATATGGGAATTTGACACAGGATACCCTGTGTCCAGGACCCCAAAGGAGACCTGTTCCTTTAAAAACAACGGGTGTCCCCTTTCCCTATACATACTCTTGGGCACCAATAGGGAAAGATGAGAAATTGAGAGAAATGGGCAGGGGATGGGAAGCCATGCTTTCTCGTCCCGCCACCCACGTGCCCTCCCTATAAGACGTCCAGCTCGTGCAGGCAGTAAATATTCCTTTAAACCAAAAGAATGAAAAGATGAATGAAGAAATAGAAGAAGCGAAAAAAGAAAAGAAGAAATGCATGGAAGCAAATGAATGGAATGGAGAGGGAAGGGGGAAAGAGTGAATGAATGCATGCAGGAATGAATGGCCGAATGAATGCATGAATGCCTGGTTGAATGAATCAAGGAAGGAGTGAGTCAGGACGCGGTAACCATAGACTCCAAGCCTACGCAGAGGCCGGGAGAAGGGGGATTCCGGAGGGGCGTGGCCTCCGTCCGGAAGCGCCCGTCGGGGGCGGGGCGGGGCGGGGCCCGCGGGCGCGCGGTTACTCGGCGCGGCCGAGGGGCGGGGCGACCGGGAGGACGGGATCTGGCCGCCCAGCTGCCCCGAGTAACCGCTGCGGAGGACCGGCCGGCGCTGCGACCCTCGTCCTCGCTTCTCGCCGACCCCTTGGAGCGCCACAGCCCGGCGAGGAGGCCGCTCCGGGCCGGGCGTCCGCTCCACTAGGGGGACCTGCAACCCGGAAAGGCCGCGCGCCGGAGCCCGGAGCCGGATCCTGCTCGGACCGGGCCCCCGCGGGCCGGCGCTGCGGGCATGTCGGAGGCGCGGAAGGGGCCCGACGAGGCGGACGAGAGCCAGTGTGACTCCGGCATAGAGTCTCTGCGCTCCCTGCGCTCCCTGCCCGAGCCCACCCCAGCCCCAGCCCCCGGGCCCTCGGACGGCGGCGGCCCCCGGACCTGGACCCGTCCCCCGGGGACCGCCGAGGGGCCGCAGGGGAAGGAAGACGCGGACGGGGAGCGGGCTGATTCCACGTATGGCTCGTCGTCCCTCACCGAGCCCCTGTCCTTGCTGGGGGGCCTCGACGCTGAGGACCCGGCCCCGCGCTCGCCGCTCCCTCCCACGGGGGCGCTGAGCCCTCAGCAACTGGAAGCCCTCACTTACATCTCCGAGGACGGAGACACGTAAGTAGGGGGGCCAGGCTGAAAGGAGATGCTAACTCTGGGCCTCCCCAGCAACCGCAACAGCCTGGGCACCCCAACTCCCCCACGAGGATCCCTTAGGGCGCCCGACTTGGAAAGCAGTAGTCCCGGCTCTCTCTTCCAAACTCCAAACTTAACTCCCAGCCCACTTTTGAGGTCAAGCCAGGCCCAGATTGGAAGACCTGGCATTGTCGCTTTGCTCTCCCTTTTGGGGGTGGGCAGAGCTGGCAGGGCCCTTACCCAGGCACCTGGAACCCCAGCTAGCACCTTGGAAACCTGCCAGTAAACCACCCCTAGGAACAGAAAATTCCCCTGACCAGTCCAGTTTTGTTTTCTTACTGGAGGAGGGGGCATCCTTGTTTGCTCAATATCTGGGATTCCCAGCCCCTGACCTCAGAAATTCCTGTCTCAAGGAACAAGAGGTGCCAGTTACAGGTTGCCAGTTGAGGCCAGGAAGCTAGGGGTGGGGGTGCCACCAAGGTGCAGGGTTGGGGCTGGCCCTGAGGAAGAGGGGTGAGCCAGGCTAGGGCACTTTTGCCCCAGCAGACAGGCGGCTGGCTGCCCCAGTTTACTTCCTCCTTTGCTGAGAAAGGGGAAGTGAGGGCTGGAGTCAGCCTGAACCCTACACCTTCCAAGCTCCCCAAGTCCCCTTCTCTGTCCTGTCTGACCCCCTCATTTGACCCTTCCTCTCCCAGGCCCAGGTGGAGTTTGGTGGGGACTGGGCCAGAGGGAAGTTGAACTAGGAAGCAGTTGTGTGGGATGGGTTGGCCAAATGAAGACTTAGCCCCCAAGAAAAGAAAACACTGCCAGGAGGGGGTGGCCGGGATTCTGAGGTAAGAAACAAGAATTTGGCATGGGGGGAGGTTGCTGGAGTCCAGGATCAGGGATACTGGAATAAACAGGGGTAGGGGAGGCAGGGGGTGTCTGTCCTGACCCACTTTTTGGAGATGTAGGGGTCCTAATCCTGGGTGGCCATTGACTTGACCCAGCGGATGGGAGAGGAATGAGCTCAGTTCTTTCTGTACTCTGTGCCTGGGTCACCAGCCCTCAGGCCCAGAACTCCAAGATTTTAGGGGCTTCATGCAAGATACCTGTGGTGACCTTTGATCCAGGGAGTGGGGACTTCTGACACTACCCTCTTTTGTTAGCTTCTTGGCCCTAGCCTTTTCCATCTCTAGTTAGACAGGTGTTGTGTCTGGACTGGATGTGTGTGTGTGTGTGTGTGTGCGCGTGCGCGCGCGCGCGGAGGGGAGAAGTGTCAGGACTCCCCAGCAGTTCCCTGGAGAGGAGGGGGGCCCTTTCCTCCTTTGGAGGTGTCTGGGCTGTGGGAGGTATGGAAGTGGGAAGAGGAAGTGGGAGGAGGGGAGACTGGAGGAGAGAGGGAGGTGGCTGCAAGAATGTGACCCAGAGAGCAGGCCCTGGCCGAGGGGATTTCCAGAGTGGTTCCTCCCTCCCTCCGTCACTCTCTCCTGGGCCTCTCTTGCTGCTGCCGCCAAAGCCTACCCGCCTCCTGCCTGCGCAGCCCCTTCCCCAGCCCAGGCAGGCCTTTTAGCCAAGGTACCCACGCCACCACCAATGCCCCAAGGCAGCTGTCCCAGCCTAGCCCCTCCAGCCCTGGCTTTCGGTTTACCCACCTGATGTGGGGAAACCCCCCCCAAGACTGGAACTTCCCCTCCCAGCTGCCCCCTTTACCTCTAGATTAAGGCTCTTGGCCGCCCAACAAACATACATTTTCTGCACTGCACAGACCCCCCACACGCACTTGGAGGTGCATGCAGGAGTGGAGGGCCTCAGCTCGGGCCCCACCTGGTCTGTGCTATCTGAGGATCAGCCCCCCTGGACTCCCCTGAGAAGGGAAGCGGGATGCCGCGCTGTCTCCTTGATCCTCTTACGGGAACTTCTGTTTCTCTCCCTTAGAATGTGTAACACTGAGTTGCTGGTGGAGGAATGACCCTACATGTTCCTCCTTCTGTCCTCCCTGTTGGGGCCAGTGGAGTGGGGAGCCCAGCCCTGGAAACCCCCTCTAGACTACTTCGGCAGCTTTCAGTTTGGCTTTGAGCTGCAGCTGGCCTGGCAGGGCCCTGGGGGCAGAAGGGAGCAGGTGTGGGCAAGCTGGACAGGAAGGCCCTTGTCCTGTCATCACCCTGCCCACATGCCCACCCGGCCAAGGCCCTCCTGAAGACCAGTGAACTTGGAGCTCCCAGTCTCAGGATCCTGGCTTCCCACACCAACCCCTCACTTCCTGGCCCATACTCTCACTTCCTGTACCTACCCTGTGGGTAGCTAGAGGTTGATATGTTCCTTTTAACCTTAAGACCCCAGCCCACCTTCTCTGGCCTGGGCCCTGACTCCAAACCCTGTCTCTGTTCCCTAGGCTGGTCCACCTGGCAGTGATTCATGAGGCCCCAGCGGTCCTGCTCTGTTGTCTGGCTTTGCTGCCCCAGGAGGTCCTGGATATTCAGAACAACCTTTACCAGGTGGGTGGAGAAATTGGGCTGTGCCTTTCTGCCCTGGCAGCCATCCCCAGCAGCCACACCAGAGTCCAGTCTGCTAACTCAGGAACCCATATGCCAGACACTCGGCTAGAAGCTGAGGATGCAGACATGAGTAAGACACAGCCTCTGCCCACAGGGCGCTTGCAGTCTGCGCTGGGGGACTCGTGTCAAATATCTAAATACACATCACAGTGACAAGAGTTGTAATAGAGACACACACCAGCTGCTGTGGGGTCCAGTGTCTTTGTGGAGCAGCCAGAGAAGGCTTTGTACAGGGGGTAACATCTGAATGTCACCTCAAAGGAGTCTCAAAGGAGGGGTTTTCCAAGTGGAGACTGCTAGGTGCCTCTGTCTTTCCTCCTCCAACTTAACCCCTGGGGATGGATAACAGAGGTCTCCCCACAGGGTGAGGGGCTAGAATCTGTCCCCACATGTCCTTTCTCTAGGGACTAAGGGAACCTATAAGAAGAGCAGGGGCCACTTTCTTCACCCTGCTGCCAGAACTGGGGTCCCAAGAGCTTGGTGGGAGGATGACAGGAGGAAGGGCTTGGGAGTACCTCCTTGGAAGACCAGGACTGTGGTCCTTATAAGCTGCCACGTGCTGGCAGCTGGTGACTCCTTTGCCCACCCTAGCATGTTCCCAGAGGTGGGAGCATGCTCCGGTGGCTCTGTGACCCTCTATTTGCGCCTACAGACAGCACTCCATCTGGCAGTACATCTGGACCAGCCGGGTGCAGTTCGGGCACTGGTGATGAAGGGGGCCAGCCGGGTGCTACAGGACCGACACGGTGACACGGCCCTGCATGTGGCCTGCCAACGCCAGCACCTGGCCTGTGCCCGCTGCCTGCTGGAGGGGCAGCCAGAGCCGGGCAGAGGACCGTCTCACTCCCTGGACCTCCAACTGCAAAACTGGCAAGGTGCAGGCAGCCTCAGGGGCTGTGGGATGAGGAGGGCATTGGAGACAGGGACCCCACTCTCGGGAGAGGGAGGGTCCCAGCATCGATGCCCCTCCAGCTCTAGGCATATAGATACTCAGTACATCTTTGCTAAATGAATCAGTGACTGATTTGATCTAGAATTTACCCAGCACCTCCTCTGTGCTGAACAAAAACTAAACCTTGCCTGTGGGATATTCAGTTTAATAGAGATTAGATGAACTCATTCATTCATTCAACAGAATTGTACTGAGGGTTTTCTATGTGCCAGATACTATCCTAGGAGCTAGGCTTGCATATGTGAACAAAACAGAAAGAGTGAGGTGGACAATAAATACAAGACGCGAATTATGTAGTATGTTAAAAGGAAGTTAAGTGCTGTGGTAAAAAGTAGAGCAGAGTGAGGGGAGTGAGAGAGTTAATGTGATTTTTAAATCAGGTGGTCAGGGAAGCCCCTGTGGAGCCAGGGACATTTGAACAGAGACTTGAAGGAGGTGAAGAATGTAAATTTTTCACGCCTGTAATCCTAGCACTCTGGGAGGCTGAGGCGGGTGGATCGCTCAAGGTCAGGAGTTCGAAACCAGCCTGAGCAAGAGTGAGACCCCATCTCTACTAAAAATAGAAAGAAATTAATTGGCCAACTAAAAATATATAGAAAAAAATTAGCCGGGCATGGTGGCTCATGCCTGTAGTTCCAGCTACTCGGGAGGCTGAGGCAGGAGGATTGCTTGAGCCCAGAAATATGAGGTTGCTGTGAGCTAAGCTGATGCCACGGCACTCTAGCCCGGGCAACAGAGTGAGACTCTGTCTCAAAAAAAAAAAAAAAAAAAAAAAGAATGTAAATTTGAATCTAAATCTCTGTTACTAAGCAGGAGGGGTAGGGGGTGGCGTCCAGACCAGAAAGGTAGCAAAAAGCCCAGGGGAGCACACCAGAGGAAGTAGGCCCTGGGGAAGGGCTGGGGGCATGAGGATCCCGCATGGCTTTTCCGAAAAGGTGGCTTTTGGGCTGGGCTAGAAGGCAAGAGCTTTAGATTCTGTGTGTGTGTGTGGAAGGTATGTGTATTGGAGTCGGGTGTGTTTTGGGGGGTGTCACTAAGCAACCTGATCCCTGAAGCATGAAAGTTTCAATAACATGACTCTGAAAAGGTGGAAACTTTGAGTTCCTTTCCTCTTAGACTTTTGAGGGGGTTTTTGGGTGTGCATTTTAACAGCCCTGTGATTAGAGACATTGAGTGGGCAGTGAGTCCCTTGGGGCTGAGGGGTAAGGAGGTCCCTGAAGAGAGGAAGAGAGGGAGTTGGTGAATGCAGATCAGCAGCGCACACACTCACCCCAATCCCAGGTCTGACCTGTCTCCACGTCGCCACCCTGCAGAGGAACCAGCCACTCATGGAACTACTGCTTCAGAATGGAGCTGACATTGACACGCAGGTGAGGCAGCCAATCAGGGAACTGCCCCACCCAGGGCCGGCTCCTCACCTGGTCCAGCCCCAGGTCCCTTGCCCAGCAGTCAGAAGTGGTGGTACTCACTTTCTTATCCAGAGTTCAGGCCTAGTACACTGCCTCTTGAGGACCTTGGTGACATCCTTCTTCCTCTCCAGGAGGGCACCAGTGGGAAGACAGCATTGCACCTGGCCGTGGAAACCCAGGAGCAGGGCCTGGTGCAGTTCCTGATCCAGTCTGGTGCCCGGGTAGACGCCCGCATGCTGAACGGGTGCACGCCCCTGCACCTGGCGGCTGGCCGGGGCCTCATGGGCATCTCATCCACTCTGTGTCAGGCTGGTGCTGACTCCCTGCTGCGGAACGTGGAAGATGAGACACCCCAGGACCTGGCTGAGGAAGTAAGAGTCATATGCTCTGCTCTGCTCTCCAGGGCCTCCCACACCCATAGCAGAGACAGGTGCTGTCATTAGCTGAAAGGGTCAAGGAGTAGGGAGTCTGGGGGTTTAACCAGCACTCTGCCACTTACCAGCTGTGAGACCCTGGGCTAGCCCCTGCCCTTCTCTGAGTCTGTTTCCTTAGTTGGTCAGGACCAGGGAGCCCAAACTTAGACTCCTACAGAGACTCTGCAGCTAAAGTGAATCAGAGAAGCTGGCCAGCTATGAGACCATGGGTGGCGAGGCCTGTGAGCCATGCCCTTAATGTTTTGTGAGTACCCTTTCCCATCCCCTCCCAACAAAAAAAATCCCAGATTCATGGGCTGGATCACCTCTAAGGTCCCTCCTAGTTTAGGTATTCTGGCATTGCCTTAGAAAAGGACAGCTTGCTTAAGGCCTCAGGGCTTGCAGAGGGGCCCCTATTCTGGGGATTAGTATGAAGAGTTGTTACCTAATGGTCTTTAACTGTCATTTGATGGGGAGGGTGTGGCCCAACAGGTTTCCTTAGTCCCCTCTCCCAAGTTGCGTTTTCCCATGGCCCCTGATCTTGTCTCTCTCTATTCTCTTTCTCAGTCCCTTGTTCTTTTGCCCTTTGATGACCTGAAGATCTCTGGGAAGCCACTGATGTGCGCCAACTGAAGCCAGGGCGGGGTCTGGGGCCCTGGCGGCTCCACCTCTTACCATCTGGAAGCTGGGATCATAACCGCTGCAGTTTGGATCCAGGCAATATGCCCTACTGGTGTTCTAGGGACTGCTGAGGCCACAGCCGGGGGCCAGTACAGTCCTGAGCTGAGAGGAGGGATTGCAAGTGAGAGAGAGCCAGTCTGGAAGGAAGAGCTTCCCAGGTGGATGGAGATTCTTGGAAGACCCCCAAAGCCCCACATGCCCTGGGTGAAGCCTGTTTGCCTCTCTTGAATGTGGCAGGGGTTCTTGTTTCTACCCGTGTTGGGTCAGCCTGAAACTACCCACCAATGGGAAAACCAGCAGACTCTCTGACAAGAGACTGAAACAGGAGCAAGCAGGGCCATGACGGGTCCCATCTTACTCCCACTGAGGACTCTAAAACACTGTTGTTTAAAGACTTGACACAGAAGCCTCTGAACTAAGTCTTTGGAGAGGGGGAGACTCAGTAACATGACACTAAAATGACAGAGACTTGAAAAGATTTTCCCTTCCAGAATTGTTTTGCGTGCATGCACATCAGTATGCATTGGGGACTTTTAGACAGGGCTGCTCTGTGACCTTGTGGTAGAGGCAGAGAGAAGGAAATTGTCCCCTGAGCCCAGTAGGGATTTCGTGGGGGGAGGGGAGTAAATAGTCCTCAGGTCAGAAACTGTGTCCAGCATAGACCCTTGCCTTTTCTGTGCAACTCGGAGGGAGAGGAGAAGGAGTGAGAAGACGCAGGCCCTTGGAGGCCTCATCACTGCCTTGGAGGCTGCCATCTGGAGGAGCGGGGGAGAAGGGTAGCCTAGGGAGTCTGGGCACAAGGGAGCTGTGACTTTTTACATTTTTCCTTCCATTCTGCACCTTCGAGGGCCCTGCTAGGTCAGACCTATCCTGGCATGAAGAACATGTGGGAATAAACCAACCCAGTCACTGACCACTTGGAGCTTCTAGCTTAGTGAGACAGACAGCCATTAAAGTCATAAACATCCAAATAAATATGTAATTGCAAGTTGCTATGGTACTGTGAAGGGAAAGAATAGTGGGAAGGAGAACAATGGAGTGGGTGGAGGGCCATACTGTGGGTGGTCCAGGGACCCCTGTCTGAGGAGTGACATCTCACCTGGACCATAAGGATGAGTAAGCGATGGGGACAGAGCATTTGGGGGAAGGCCTTTGGTGCATTAGAGAAACTGAGAGGCCAGTGGGCCTCTACAGGGGGTGGGTGAGTGGGCGAGGAAGACTAGCCAGGCCATGCAGAGCCTCGAAAGTCACAGGGAGTTGGGGGACAGAATTGTTGGCCCAGCTGAGAAAGGAAGGGGACATACCCTGTCAGACACAGGAAAACTATAACAAGGGGGAAGTGCTTGGGACACGGAGCCTCATGTCCCATCCATAAGATGGCAATGGTCACGTCTGGGATGCCCATGAGGGTCGAGGGTGATACAAAGCAGAAGGGACGCACGGGGCTGGCGCCCCTCCATGCTTGGGGGCTGTTTGCTCTCTGCTGCGGGAGCAGCCCAGCTCCCCGGGACCGGGCCGCGTCTGCCTCCGGGCCGCGCGGGGGCGCTGTGGCCCGGCGAGTGTCCGGGCGCTGCGTGGTCGCCGCAGGGGGCGGAGGGGCGGCCGCGGGCAGGGAGGCGGGAAGAGCGCGGCACTTCCGCTAGCCGCTTGCTCACCGGCTGCTCCCGGAGGCGGCGGCGGGAGCGGAGGGCGCGCGCGGCCCGGGGACTCGCATTCCCCGGCCCCCCCTCCGCCCCACGCGGCCTGGACCATGGACGCCAGGTGGGGGGCTAGGGCAGCGAGCCCACGTGACCGAGCCCCCGGGCCACGTGACTGCCTTGCCTCGGCCTGGGGGGCCGGGTGGGGTCCCGGCTGCCGGCTGTCGGCCGGAATAGCCCTGCCTGGAACCGGCGGGGATGGGGCCGCGGCGTGGGCTTGTGCTCCTAGGAGGGCTTCGGGAGTGTCCGGCGGAGGGGCTAGGGACCTTGGCGCTCGGGAACGCGGAGGGCGGTGCGGGGGGAGGGGGCGCGCGTCTGGCCTGAGCTGCCGGCCAGCGCTGGAGGGAACAGAGGGGACCTGTGTGGCCCAAGGCGCGGGTCCGCCCCCGGGGAAGGAGGAAGCCCTGCCTGGCCAACGCCGGCTTCCCCCAGAGAGAGAGAGAGGCTCTTTGTCCGGGCTAGGCTGCCGCGGAGGGGGCGGGGAGGAGCCTGGGCCCTTCTCCAGTGTGGTCCCCTCTGGCGGGCTGAGGGGATGAGGAACTGCACCTTGATCCTTATGTCCGCTGCCCCTGCAGGTGGTGGGCAGTGGTGGTGTTGGCCGCGCTCCCCGCCTTGGGTGCAGGCGGGGAGACTCCCGAAGCCCCTCCGGAGTCATGGACCCAGCTATGGTTTTTCCGGTTTTTGGTGAATGCGGCCGGCTATGCCAGCTTTATGGTACCTGGCTACTTTCTGGTACAATACTTTAGGAGGAAGAACTACCTGGAGACAGGTGTGTGAAGAAGGGCCGGGGAATGGGCTAGGTCGGAATTGCGGGTACAGTCCAAACAGGATGTAACTTGGAAAGGGAGGAGGGAGGCCCGTAGGTGGGACAACACGGCAGGCTGGTTGCTCTAGGGGAGATGAGGTGCTGTGGAGAAGATTTGGAGCTTGACTTTGTGTGCCTTCTCAGGCAGGGGTCTCTGCTTTCCCCTGGTGAAAGCCTGTGTGTTTGGCAATGAGCCCAAGGCCTCTGAGGAGGTTCCTCTGGCTCCTCGGACAGAGACATCAGAGACCACCCCGCTGTGGCAGGCCCTGAAGCTGGTCTTCTGTGCCACGGGGCTCCAGGTAGGTAGGCCGATTCTGCTTCTCTTCCTGGGTCGGGTCCTGGTGGGCAAGGACTTTGTGAAGCGGAAGTTTCCATCATACGGGGGAAATGCTGTCTTTTCTTTCCTCCTTTTTCTCCAGCACTGGTACTGAAAGTTAACTGTATGCTATTTCCTGATGTCTAGTGAAGAGGGGCTTTCTCTTGCTCTCTCTTCTGTGATTTCTACTGTGCCATTTTTATACTTCCTCCTGCACTTTTGTGTCCCATGTACTGTAAGCCCACTGATAAAAGTTTGGGGGGGGGCATTCAGCCCTCTCCCAGTACTGCATGCGAGAGGGGTGCTAACATGCTGACCACAAATACTTTGGATGGAGTCAGCTGTAACATACCCATACTGTGGGAACAGACAAGATCTAGGCAGTCCCAAAGCATTTGTTAGTTTTTCACCTAGGCTTGATTATTCCCTACAAGGTGGATCCACACTGGGGAGGGGAGAGGAAACTACTACAGAGGAACCAAAAAATGTATGCTGTCCTTTAAGGCATTTAGACATCATGCTGAGGAAGGGGTGAGGTTTATTTCTGTCTCTTGCTTATCGTCTTCTGTCTCCACCCTCCCCTACCCAGGTGTCTTACCTGACTTGGGGTGTGCTACAGGAGAGAGTGATGACCCGCAGTTATGGGGCCACAGCCACATCGCCGGGTGAGCGTTTCACAGACTCACAGTTCCTGGTGCTAATGAACCGAGTGCTGGCACTGATTGTGGCTGGCTTCTCCTGCATCCTCTGCAAGCAGCCCCGGCATGGGGCACCCATGTACCGGTACTCGTTCGCCAGCCTGTCAAACGTGCTTAGCAGCTGGTGCCAATATGAAGCTCTCAAGTTTGTCAGCTTCCCCACCCAGGTGCTGGCCAAGGCCTCTAAGGTGATCCCTGTTATGCTGATGGGAAAGCTGGTGTCTCGACGCAGCTATGAACACTGGGAATATCTGACAGCTGGCCTCATCTCTATTGGGGTCAGCATGTTTCTGCTGTCCAGCGGACCAGAGCCACGCAGCTCCCCGGCCACCACACTCTCAGGCCTCATATTACTGGCAGGCTACATTGCTTTTGACAGCTTCACCTCAAACTGGCAGGATGCCCTGTTTGCCTATAAGATGTCATCAGTGCAAATGATGTTTGGGGTCAATTTCTTCTCCTGCCTTTTCACAATAGGCTCACTGCTAGAGCAGGGGGCCCTCCTGGAGGGGACCCGATTCATGGGACGACACAGCGAGTTTGCTGCCCATGCCTTGCTCCTCTCAGTCTGTTCCGCATGTGGTCAGATCTTCATCTTCTACACCATTGGGCAGTTTGGGGCTGCTGTCTTCACCATCATCATGACCCTCCGCCAGGCTTTTGCCATTCTTCTTTCCTGCCTCCTCTATGGCCACACTGTCACTGTGGTGGGAGGAATGGGGGTAGCTGTGGTCTTTGGTGCCCTTCTGCTCCGAGTTTACGCCCGGGGCCGTCTGAAGCAACGGGGAAAGAAAGCTGTGCCTGTTGAGTCCCCTGTGCAGAAGGTGTGAGTGGGGTGGAGGGTTTCAGAGGGGTGAAGTTAAAATAGGACCCTCTTACCATGCTGGTAATTCCTCTCCTACTGTTAATCAGAGGCCCTGGTTCTAGGGCAAAATGCAGGTGTTTTCTCAGTATCAAACCAGCTCTGCAGCTGGAGGTGGAAAGCCCAGGAGGCAGCTCTCCCATTTGCCTTAATAGTCACCCATTCTCCCCTAGGCAGGTTCTTCCAAGCCCCAGGGTAGACAGTCCTAAGTATAGGGGGTTGGGGGGTAAAGGCTCCAGGGGGCAGAGGTACCTTGCACAGCTCCTCCCTCCTGTTCCCGGAAGTCTTGCCCTGGCTGTTGGCTCTACCACCTTTCAGACTCCCCCTCCCTCCACAGATACCTGTATTTCTTACTCCAGTGAGAAAAGCACAAATGGTGTAGGCTCCAAATGCTTTCCCAGGAGGGTAAAAGATGGTGCTGTGCTGAGGAAGGGGGAATAGAGAGCCCTGCCCAGCAATACCACCTGGTGTTCCTGGATCCCTAGGCTCTGCTCAAGGTTTTGGTACTTCAGAAATGTAACTTTTTGCTCTTATAATTTTATTTTATTAAATTAAATTGCTGCAACAGACTTGCTGTGTTTTGGTTGACTCAGGGCATACATGGTAGTTCTAAACTTTTTGCTTCAGGGTGAATTCTAAGCTACATTACTGATGACCTTTAGTATACAACATACATAAATAACCCAGAAAAACCAACGACTTGCAAGGTAAAAGCTGAGGGATTTAGAAGCTAGCATCATATCCACTTTACAAGGGAGAACATGACTGTATAAAACTGCATTTTCTTTATTCTGCATACTTTAATCTCAGAACAAAATAAACAAAAACACAATGCACAACATTCAATCCCCTTGTCAAATTAGGAAGAGAATAGGGGCTTTCAGGGCCTTATTTCCTGCCTTAGACACAAGGACAGGAAAGGAAAGAAAAAACTAGACATCACCAGAGGACGCCAAGTGGGACAGGGCCACTCAAGGCTGTGGGGACCATAGGGACACTATACAGAGGGCACAAGGTTTCCAAGTATAAACTCCTAATCTACTTCTTCCATGCGAGATGCATCTTCATCACCCTCAAGGGGTGGGATCTCATCAGGAACAGCAGCACTGGGTTCCTCTGCCGTCACTTCATCTTCATCAATGCCTAAAGGAAAGAGAGAGCCATGTGAGACTTGACCCAATGTCACTAAGTCATATCTGTCCTGGAGACCAGTTCCACAACTCCTTGTCAACACTAATAAGTACCAAGGCTACTTACCTAGGCCTAGCTTGATCATGCGGTAGATGCGGTTGGAGTGGGTCTGTGGATCCTCAAGGGAGAAGCCAGAGGAGAGCAGCGCGGTTTCAAATAGCAGCACCACCAGGTCCTTGACAGCCTTGTCATTTTTGTCTGCCTCAGCCTTCTGTCGAAGTGTCTCCACAATGGGGTGGTCGGGGTTTATCTCCAGGTGTTTTTTGGCCATCATGTAGCCCATTGTAGAGTTGTCCCGAAGCGCCTGGGCTTTCATGATCCGCTCCATGTTGGCTGTCCAGCCGTAGGTACTGGTCACAATGCAGCAGGGTGAAGACACAAGCCTATTGGAGATCGTCACCTACGGACAGACAAAAAAACATGGGATTCGCACTGGATCAGTTAACATTTTAAGGTAAAAACGATGGTATTTAGTTCCTACTCTTGTAAGTACCTAAAAGCAGGCATGGTACAGAGGCTCACAACTATAATCCCAACACTTTGGAAGGGCAAAGTGGAAGAACCCCTTGAGCCTGGGAACTTAAGATTAGCCTGGGCAACATAGCAAGACCTCATCTCTACAAAAAAATGTAAAACTTAGCTGGACATGGTGACTCCCACCTATGGGAGTCCCAGTTAATCAAGAGGCTGAGACAAAAGGATTGCTTAAATCCAGGAGTGAGATTGCAGTGAGCTATGATAATGCCACTTTCACTCTAGCCTGGACAGAGCAAGATGCTGTCTCAAAGAAAAAGGGTAGCTGAAGCAATGCCTAATCTTGGTCAAATTTTATAGAAAAAACCATAAACCTGGCTAGCAGAAAAAACAAAAGGTAAGCAGGCTGTAAACAGAATAGGATGCCTAAACTACTAATTGTGTAGTAGCAACATGGGATTCTGAGGGAGGGTGCCCTCAAAGTATTCAAAATACATCCTAGTCCCAGAGCTACTTACCTTCTCAACCTTCTTATCCAGGATTTCTTTCATGAGCTTGCAGAGGTTCTCAAACTTTGCCTTGCTCTCCTCCATCTTCTTCTTCTCCTCCTCATCTTCAGGTAGCTCCAGGCCCTCCTTGGTAACTGAGACCAGGCTCTTCCCATCAAATTCCTTGAGCTGCTGCACGCAGTACTCATCAATGGGCTCAGTCATATACACCACCTCAAAGCCACGCTTCCGCACTCGCTCCACAAAAGCAGAATTGGCCACCTGCTCTTTGCTCTCGCCTGTTGAGATTATTAAATGCAACTCAGAGGGACTGAAATGCCTCATATTGCCAGTTCCCAGAGAGACCTGAACATGCCCCCACCCAGAAGATGGCTTTGATCAGACCAAGGCTCCAACGCACCAGTGATATAATAGATAGACTTCTGTGTTTCCTTCATTCGAGAGACATATTCTGACAGAGAAGTCATCTCATCTCCAGATTGGGACGTATGATAGCGCAGCAGCTCAGACAGGCGTCGCCGGTTAGTAGAGTCCTCATGTATTCCAAGCTATTCCAAGAGTAGAAAGAGAAAAAACAAACTTAATTGGAAATAACCTAACTCTCTGTATGAAAACTTTATCATAGTTAAGGAAATAATCAATAGAATAAGCATTTGCCTCCTCACCTTCAGGTTCTTAGAGAATGCCTCATAGAATTTCTTATAGTTTTCCTTGTCTTCTGCCAACTCAGAGAAGAGCTCCAGGCACTTCTTAACAATGTTTTTGCGAATGACTTTCAAGATTTTGCTCTGCTGAAGCATTTCTCGGGAGATGTTCAGAGGAAGATCCTCCGAGTCAACCACACCACGGATAAAGTCTGCCATCAATCAAGGTAGAAAGCTTAGTAAAAACAGGCAGACCAGACCTGGCCACCCAGATATGAACAGAATGCTCTATTGCTCCCAGAATTCCCTATTACTATGTTGCAGACAACTGTTAATTATCTAGGACAAAGACATTAGTTCCAATAGAATGCTGAAGGCCTAACTCTTCCCCAACTAAATTAGGCCAAGGAGATACTCACTGAGATATTCTGGTATCAACTCATCACAGCTATCCATGATGAATACACGACGGACGTAGAGTTTGATGTTGTTCTTTTTCTTCTTGTTCTCAAAGAGGTCAAAGGGAGCCCGACGAGGGATGAATAGCAATGCCCTGAATTCCAACTGACCTTCTACAGAGAAGTGCTGAAGGGAAGAAACCCAAAATAAGCCAATAGTATATTTCAGGATAAGAGCATAGCCCCAAAATCAAATTATCTGAAACTGTAACAATTAATCCTAGTACTTAGGGAGAATCAAACAAATATTACAGGTAGAAGACCACAATGGGGCCCTAATATCCTAATCTACAATGGTAATAGCTGTAGCATTTCTCCACCATGGCAGAGTCATCAGTAAGTAAACTCACAGGGCTCCATGGCTTTCGGAATTCTCAACTGCCAACTAGTTGGGCAAGTTCCTTATTTCTACTACCTGGCAAACACCCTTCTGCCTACTCCTCTACAGTGGAGCCAACACAACACACGAGGCTTCTCACCTTGACTGCTAAGTGGTCTTCCCAGTCATTAGTGAGGCTCTTATAAAATTCTCCATACTCCTCCTGGGTGATGTCGTCAGGGTTTCTGGTCCAAATGGGCTTGGTCTTGTTTAGCTCTTCCTGATCAATGTATTTCTCCTTAATCTTCTTGGTTTTCTTTTTCTTGTCCTTACTGCCATCATCCTCCTCATCTGAGCCCACATCTTCAATCTTGGGCTTCTCTTCATCATCTTTATCTTCCTCTTCTTTTTCACCTTTCTCCTCTTCTGCTTCATCATCACTGATTTCCTTCTCTCGTTCCTTCTCCAACTAAATTACCAAAAACAGTTTGGGGATACAAATTACCAGGGAAAGCAAAAGCCAGAGATATATGAGAGTTTCCAGAGCAGGAGACATCCTGCATGTAAAACAAAAGGGTTATGAAGTCCATACTCACATAAAGGGTGATGGGATAGCCTATGAACTGTGAGTGCTTCTTAACTACTTCTTTGACCCGCCTCTCCTCTAAGTACTCTGTCTGGTCTTCTTTAAGGTGGAGGATCACTTTGGTACCCCTGCCAATGGGCTCACCTAGAAAGAATCGATAACAGAGTATAAATAAATGAAAATAAAAACAAAACTACCTTACAGATAAGATAGGATGTTCATAATTTCTACCACTGGTTCTTCCAGAAAATTCTCAATCAGTGATTTTATAAACACCTAAAGCAAACTTACCATGGTCAGCACGTACAGTGAAGGAACCCCCAGCAGAAGATTCCCAGGCATACTGTTCATCATCGTTGTGCTTTGTGATCACAACCACTTTCTCAGCCACCAGGTAGGCAGAATAAAAGCCGACACCAAACTGCCCAATCATGGAGATGTCTGCACCAGCCTACCAACAAGTTTTTTAAAAAGTCAAGCACAAGTTTTGAACCAGGAACAAGCCAAAAAACATTGATAAATGTGAGTCATGTGTGTAGCAAAACTGCCACATACCTGCAGAGCCTCCATAAATGCTTTAGTACCAGACTTGGCAATGGTTCCCAAATTATTTATGAGATCAGCCTTGGTCATGCCAATGCCTGTGTCCACCAATGTCAGAGTGCGTTCCTGAGGGTTGGGGATGATGTCAATTTTCAACTCTTTACCGCTGTCCAACTTGGAAGGGTCTGTCAGGCTCTCATAACGAATTTTATCCAAGGCCTGAAAATAATACAAACAGTAAGTTATTTTTGCTCCCTCAAAGCCCATCTCTTCTCCCAAAAGAAATCTTTGGTATTACTCAAATAGGCCTCAATACTGACTGCCCTTAATTGAAGCTGAAGTTACATTACCTGATTTGTCCTGAACCTAGCTAGTCCAGGTCTTTCCCTTTCAAGCTCAAGATGGCCAAAAAAGTAAGATGTATCTTTCCAGAACAGCTGCTAGTTTATTCCCTTCAACAGGAGCCCCCACTGAACATCAAACCACTCCTTGCCCTTCTAGATCGCTCAAAAATAAATACAAGGGACAAAACCAGAGTACTCACATCAGAAGCATTAGAGATCAATTCCCGAAGGAAAATTTCCTTGTTCGAATAGAAGGTATTAATGATGAGAGACATGAGCTGGGCAATTTCTGCCTGAAAGGCAAAAGTCTCCACCTCCTCCTCTCCATGGTGCACTTCCTCGGGCATCTAAAATTAAAATGGTCAACAATTATAAAAGAACACGATGGCCCCATACTTAAGAATCCCAAGGTTCATCTTTGTTTTAATACAAAGATTAAAAGGATTCAGGATTCAAATTGCTTTAAGGTGAACACTATCCCTTCCCAAGAGCATTTTCTTCAAAGACCTCAGGCCACACCTTAAGTGTGAAGCCAATTCAGGCAGAGAAAAAAATTAAAGCATTCTTCAACCCTCCGTTAAGTTAGATTTTTTGGAAGGTACCCTGGAGCCCAGGGACATAAAGAGTGACGACTTACAGCTTCAACATTACCCGGTAACTCACTAGAAACTCAGAATGTTGGCTCCAACTCAAGTATCCAGGTGTTAAGAACATTAAGTAATCCCTACACACTTTTGCTTATAAACAGCACTAACTACGGGTTTTTTAATGAGGAGGGGAGTATAAAATAACTAGTGTGGCAGAAAAACGGCAGTGTTTTAAACTATTCCTCCTTAAAGATCTCCTAAGTCCAGCGAATGTGCAGGATTGCTGTCCCACAAGGCAAGGCAAAACAACGCCCCAGAGCCATGCGGTGTGCTGCCCAGAGGTCATTAGATCAGGACAAAAGAATCGATGAGGCAAGAGCTCCACCGAAACTCCTCTCTGCGTAAACTACTACAGTAATAGCACTAAACCCAACGCGAGTAAGATGGTGGCCACGGCCGCTGGGCCGACCCTCGTCACTGCCGGACATGCGCCGGCCGAGGCCACACGAGGAGGGGGCGTCGCCGCGCACCCTCCGTTCGCCCCAGCATCCGGGCACTTGGGGCGGGGCGCCAGGCTCCAGAAGCTTCCAGAACAATCTCAGTTCCCAGGGAGAGGCGGGGGAGGGAGCGCATGAATCTCCCAGACCCTGCCTCCTCCCCACCCCTCCTCCTCCACTGTGACAGCAGGAAAGATCTGGAAAGAAGAAACACTAGGGCCCTTGGGAACGAAAACGGTCCTCCCTCGCCATGGACCTCCGTAGGAAAAAAGTGACCAAAAACGCTTGTAAGAACGCGTCCAGTCGGAAAAGCGGGTCCCGCTGGGCTGTGCTGAGTCACCCAAGCGTGCACCCCCCGCCGCCACCCTGCGGACCCTCCGGCGCCCCGTACTGCGTCCGGAAGTGGAGGGACAAATATGGCAGCGTCCCGAGCGGGCGCGGCCACCACGTGCAGCTGCCCACTGCCCCAGCCCGCTCCGCCGCCCACCTCCCCAGGGCTGCTCGCCGCCCGGCGGAAATCCCGCCGCCCGGGCACACTGTAGAAAAAAAAAAGGGCCCAAGAGCTCTCACCTACCACCCCCACCATCCCCGAGGAAAATTAGCAGGGTTTCCCCACTAGGCCGCCCTAACGCGGCATCTGCGCCTCCGAAAGGACAAAAAGGACGACAGCATCACGAAAGCGCACCCGAGGGAGAGGAGCGAGGAGGAGAAGCCGGCGGCCTTACCTTGGAAGAAAAGGTCAGCAAGTACCAGAGAGACCAAGGTGGGTCGGGGCCGGCCGCCTCGCACGCCGCTCCAAGGCTACGCGGGGGTGACTCGAGAGAGCTACCGTGCGCGCCCAGTTGCCCTATATAAGGCGGAGCACCACACAGCCGCACTCCGCCGGATCCCTCCGCCTTAAAGGAGGATGCCCGTCAACCTCGCACCGCCTGCGGCCCGCCCCCTGACGTCATGGTCCGAAATCGGGGCGAGGGCGGGGAGGAGCCCGAGCGTGAGGCCTCGCTTTGCCCCGAGACCCGTTACAGGTTCTTTCCCATAACGTTTGCTTGTGTTCACAGCCCCCTATCTGCACGTCCAGGCCATGACCCCACCAGGACTAGGGACTGGGAGTGCTCACGGGGCTTAAGCGGTGGACCTTAGGACGAGGACGCCCACTAACCTCCCCGAAAGCTTAAGAGGCAGGCGCCCCCACACCCAAGAGACCGGGGCTCCGGGGACACCCAAGGAGAGCGGGGGCGGCTAGGCATCGGGACCACTGCTCCCGGGCCCGATCCTCTCCCTGGAGTCTGTACCACACAGCTCGCGTCCCGGCGGGGGACGGCGCAGCACTGGGGACCCAACTCTGGGCGGCCGCAGATGCCGACTCTCGGAGCAGGGAAAGAGTGGGCGGTGCGCCGCGGCCGTGGCTCCGCCTGCGGGGGGGCGCCGGCCTCCGCAGCCCGGGAACTCTTTGCCGGCCTGCGGCGGAAGGAGCGCGGGCGGCGGTACTGCGACACTTCCAGCAGTTTCCAGGACTATCTCGGCGGTCCCGCCCTGGCCCTCCTCCTCCGCCTCTCGCGGCTCCGCCTCTCCAGGTGCCGCCTGGGGAGTATCGTTATGGCTGCCTCGGCCAGCGCGGGTGTCCGCCCCGGTCCGAGGCGAAGCTGGGTGGAGGCTGGCTCTTCCCGTCTGCTGTGAGCGGCCGCGGGCGGGACCTGCGTGCCCCGCACTGCCTTGGGGATGAGATGAAGCGCAGAGGGAGGGATAGGCTGACCCCTCCTTTCCGCCATCAATCACACGACACGCGGGCGGCTGGGGCGGCTCTGCAGGCGCCTCCTGCAAACAGAGCGGGGACAGGGGCGCTACCGGAGGCACAGTCCCTGTATACAAAGCACAGGGACATGCGCCCTCCTTAGACCGGCTGTTCAAGCTGTTTCCCCTGCGCTCGCCCCTCCTGCAGCTGCTTGGTCTTGGAGAGAGAGGGTCTCCAGGAACCGCTGCAGGGTGGCAGGAGCTCTTGGACGGCGCGTGCAGACGGTGGCGGGTGTGCGGCTTCCTTTAGGCCGCTAGAACCAGGTTGTTCCCCTTCGGCCCTGGCGCCAAGCTCCTAGGCCATGCCTCTGGCCAGCGAGCTGCAGACAACGATGTCTGGTCTGACTCTGCTACCCCTTTGCTTGCCTTCCGGCTGGCACAAAACTACTCCCAGGAAAGGGAAAAGCATGGAAAGGCACAAAGCCTCGCTCGAAAGAGGGACCAAGGCTTAGGAACCCCAGAGGATGGCGCCAGGAGTTGAAAGTGGGCCTGAGGACAGGGGTTAGGTCACAGAGGCAAATGCCATGTTAAGTTCTGACATTAAGGGGTAGGGAAGCCACGAAGGTTATCAGAGACAGGCTTAGAACCTGCTAAGTCTTCAGGATCCTTATTTTCAGCGGCACTCGCAACCACTGGTATTCCCAGGATACCGTTTGTTACTGATCAGGCCTCATAGGCCCAGCCCCACCTCTGGCATTGGAGGGTGGTCCCCTGAAGCAGGGATTAACAAACCTGGGCCTGCAGCTGGTGGGCCTGTTGCTCATTTTCAAATGCCCTGTGGGCTAGGAATGGGTTTTACACTTTTTATTAATAATAGTTGGGGAAAAAAATCAAAATATACTATTTTTACATGTGAAAATTATATGAAATTTGAATTTCAGTGTGCATGGAGGTTTGTTGAAATCACCCATAGTTGTTTGTTTACATCTTGTCTTTGGCTGCTTCTGTGTCATATACCACGGCAGAGTTAATGATTGTGACAGAAACCATATAGCTTGCAAGTTCTAAAATATTTACTCTCCTACCTTTTACAGAAAAGGTTTGCAGACCCCTGAGCTAGATAAAGCTAAGTGAAGTCTTGCAGGAAGCTCAGAGACTCAGTCTGGGCAGAGGCCTTTGAAGAGGTTCATGGAGGGGAGTTAGAAAAGGCTCAATGGATGAATAAAACAACTGGACATTAGGGATGTTATGAGCATGTGGAATAGCTGTAGATCCTGAACCCCCAGAACAAGCAGCCTCTCCCAAGCTCAGTGCCTGCTAGGTGTGTCCTGTCACTTTCTGGACCTTCCCAGTTCCTTGAGGCTTAGATCTCTGAATTCCACAGGGAATACCCTTAACTGATACCCTCCTGTGCCAAGGGGCCTGACTTTCAGACACACTGGACAGTTGGGCAGGTCTTCGCAGCCAGCATGGACTCCATCTCTTTGCCTGTGTTTTCATATTCCACTGGGACACAAGCTAAGTCATATACAACTTGTAAACTATACTAAAAACATTCCAAGCCTCTAGACAAAGCTTCATGTCTTTAACCAATTATAAGTCAAAGAGTCAAAGAATTTTTAAACCCACCTATAACCTGTAAGCCCCCCCAGCCTCTGCCCACTTCAAGATGGCCCACCTTTTCAGGCCAAACCAATGTATGCCTCCCATGTATTGATTGATAACGTTACCTGTCCCGTCTCCCTGAAATGTATAAAACCAAACTGTAACCCAGCCACAGCCAATCCATTTGCTCAAGGCTTCTTGGGAGTGGCTCCAGGTCATGGTCCTCAAATTTGGCTCAGAGTAAATCTCTTTAAAATTATTTTACAGAGTTTGGCTTTTTTTTCTGTTGACAAACTGCTCAGTTTATTGTTAGTATTTTTATTTATTTGTTTGTTTGTTTGTTTTTGAGACAGGGTCTTGCTCTGTTGCCCAGGCTGGAGTGCAGTGGCATCATAGCAAACTGCAACCTCAAACTCCTGGGCTCAAGCAATCCTCCCACCTCAGCCTCCTGAGTAGCTAGGACTACAGGCATGTGCCACCATGCCCGGCTAGTTTTTCCATTTTTTTAAAAGATGAGGTCTCTTGCTCAGGCTAGTATTGAACTCCTGACCTTAAGCAATCCTCCCACCTCAGCCTCTCAAAGTGCCAGGATTATAGGTGTGAGCCACTGTGCCCAGCCTATTTTTTGATGCCATGGCAAATGGAAATTTTTTTTCATTTTCTGTTTTCCAGAGAGTTAGAAAAGCAACTGATATTTGCTTATTGATCTAGCAACTTGGTAAACTACCTTATTAATCTTAATTTTTCTGTCAATTTTTTTGGTGTTTTCTAGGTACAAGCACATCATCTGAGAACAATGACAGTTTGGTTTCTTTTTCTAATTTTTGTATCTTTTATTGTATTTTTATTTTATGTTTTACTACACCAGCTAGGACCTGCAGAACAATGATGAGTGGAAACTGATTCAGGGCATCCCTGCCTCATTCCTGATCCGAAAAGAAAGCTTATAACACTTTACCATTGAATATGATATTTACTCTTTTTTTTTTTTGACACAGTCTCACTCTGTTGCCTGGGTTAGAGTGCCATGGCTTCAGCCTAGCTCACAGCAACCTCAAACTCTTGGGCTCAGGCGATCCTCCTGCCTCAGCCTACCAAGTAGCTGGGACAACAGGCATGTGCCACTATGCCCAGATAATTTTTTCTGTATATTTTAAGTTGTCCAGCTAATTACTGTTGTTTTTTTAGTAGAGACGGGGTCTCGCTCTTGCTCAGGCTGGTCTCGAACTTCTGAGCTCAAACAATCCACCCACCTTGGCCTCCCAGAGTGCTAGGATTACAGGCGTGAGCCACCTCGCCTGGCCTAAACCATTCTTGAATTATAAACTGGGCATCTTTAGTAACCTACTCTATTAATACACAAATGACTGTCTTGCTTTTCATACCAGTGGCCTAAGTGGGGTGACTGAGTCCTGCCTGCCTTCTATGGTCAGCCCAGTCCAAAATGTCTATCTTCATCCCATCATCACACCCACCAGGCATCCCTTTTTGTCTTGGACATAGTTCAGTGTTCAAGGTCCCCTTTGACTAAGAGGGTAAAACTTAACCCCAAATCGATTCAGCCTAGAGCAGATCATAGTCGGAGGAAGTACAAGGGCAGATGGCACCACAAACAACCCTGACCTACTTAACAATTTTGCCTGCCACCTGTCCTGTCTCAGGCACAAGTCACTCTTTTTCAGTGTGCAGGTCCCAACTGGCTGGATTTCTGGGCCATGTACTGGGCCCAGTGCCTGCCTGGCCCACCTCCACCCAGATTGGTAGGGCTGGGTGGTGAGGAAATCACACAGGAGGAGCCAGGGTTAGACCCCAGGAAGGACTTCGCTGGTTTCACCTGGGCAGGATGAGATGTGAGTTCAGTATCCTGGGAGGCTTAGGCCCCCTGGAGATGTGAAAAGAGGAGATGACTGTCAGAGGAATGTTTCAGTGACCAGGGGGGAAGGACGACCACCTTGCCTTATGGTGCTACATGATGCCTGTAACTTTCTGTCCCCTTCACTGCTTGGTAACTCTGTGTGTGTGTGTGTGTGAGAGAGAGAGAGAGAGAGAGAGAGACAGAGAGACAGAGAGAGACAGAGAGAGAGAGGGAGAGATTGCTTTATATTTACCTGGTACTTTGCAGGTTACAGAATATTTTTCCACCATTCAGCCTTTCAGCCTCAGTTTTCTGGAGTCAAGTGAGCATAGGAAGTCAGCACTTTAGAGGGTTACTGCGACGCGGGATGAGACCATATAGGTAAGACAGTGAGCACAGAGCGGAGATTCACGACCCGCGCGGGGGACAGGACCAATGTTACTGTCCTTGCTTTACAGAGGAGCGACCTTGAGGCTGAGTGCCTTGTTCAAGGTCACTGGGACCCAGGGAGCGGTGGACTTGGTCTGACGCGCAGTCTGGGCCCCCACCCACCACGGCTGCGATGCGGAGTGGGGCGGTGCTTCCGCCAGGGGGCGCGCGAGCCGGGTGACGTCATCCTCCGCGCCGCGGGGCGGGGCGGGGGCTCGGCTCCTCCCGGGCTCCACCCGCACGGCTGGCGGCGCCGCGTTCTCGCGGTTCTCGGCTGTCCCCCGGGGGGCAGGGACCTGCGGTGGAAATAGCTGGGACGGGAGAAATGAAACTTGATTCGCGAAGCTTCCAGGGTCTGGAGGAGTGGGAAAGGCGAATAAACAAGGGCGGGAAGGGGCAACGAATCGCCCAGATTAAGAGGGGATGCCACCATGCTGAGGCTCGTCCTGGGAATGCCACGTGATTCCCCGAATCCCGGCTCTCCCGCACTGACTGACGCCCTAAATTTCAAGTCCATACATATATTGTCATCCTGTATTAATGAAGAGGAGCTGAGGCCACAAAGGGTGAATGACTTGTCCAGGGTCACATAGCTGGTACCTGGAGGCCCAAGATGGAATACCCGACTCTGAATCCAAACTGGTTGTCTCTTCCCCACCAAAAGGTCTGGGAGAGGGCAGAGGCCTTAGTGGGGGGGTCCTGCTGACTGACATTTAGCACTCATCTTGCAGTCTGGAACCAGAATGTCAACCTGCTTGTTTCCAGGGAGCACTAGGCCTGCCAGGGCAGGGCCTGAGGGAGCACATTCCCAGCCCCCAGCACCTACCAGGAAGCCAGATCATACTGAGATTGGCTGGAGGAGCCCAGCTAGGACAGAAGGCCATTGATGAGTTGGAGGTTCGGGGGGATCTGCCCATCTCCACAGTTTGCCAACTTGTCCCAGGAACCAGATGAGCCTCAGGGTGTGGGTGGACACTGACAACCTGGTCTCAAGGCAGATCTGCTGGCTGACATCCCTGCAGACAGCCACTCTTCCGCTTCCTGTGTGTGTGTGTGTGTGTGTGCGTGCGTGCGTGCGTGCGTGCGTGCGTGCGTGCGTGCGTGTGTGTGTGTGTGTGTGTGTGAAGACTCAGGTTTCAGGCAGGGCCTGCTGGCCAGAGGATAGGGCTATTTCTTTAAAATGATTCTGCATTTCTCTGCTTACATCCATTTTGAATTATCATAGTTTAAACTCAGAACAATTTATTCCAATTCCTAGATTACACCTGAGCTTTCATTTCTATTTTCCACGAAGGCTGCTGATTTTACTGGGACTCTTAGCTTTTTAAGAGTGTTTAAGCCCCAACACTTCACCATAAAAGATTGAACAACACAGACATTCCTGCATTTCAATGGCAGCCACCCTAGGGACAGCAGCTATTTTGAGCAGAAATGTCACAGGGAAAGAAGGTGATGACCAGCGGCAAGTCAAAGCAGTCAGGAATACCTGGCAGATTCTCATGCTCAGCCCTCCCTACCTTATAGGAAGCAAAGTGCTAGGAGGCAAGTGGGGAGGTCCTGTAGGTGAGGCTGCTGCCCCCGAAAGGTGGTGTTGCTCACAGAGCGCCCACTTGTGGTTGAGAGCCACCACTGCAGTTAGGCAGGCCTGGGAGGGGCTTTTCCTACCCACCTCTCAAGTTTATAGGTGAAAACAGAGGTCAGGAGAATGGAAATAAAGTACGGAGACCAATTTTGGGGGCATTTGCCATTTGAGGTGAAAAATATTCTAGTAATTTTCTTCGACATTAATTTAAGTACAGAAACAGAGAAAGTGACTGTAGCATAAATATTTTTTTTCTTCAAATCAGTGCTGGGTTTGAGAGGAACCTACTTAACCTCTCATCTCTCTCCCGTGGGCACAGGTAATGAGTGCCACCACCCTACTGGAGTCAGGCATGTGAAGACTGTGAGGAGGGATGAGTTCCACCCTGGGACAAACAGATGCAGTAAAGCAAACATTTTCCGAGTACATCTGGGAGCCAGCTATAACATAGCTTGAAAAGGCAAAAAGTGCATAAAAAATAGACCCTAACCTCAAAAACATGACAGTCTGATAGCTGGAGTAAGATAAGAATATGGGTTGGGCATGGTGGTTCATACCTGTAATCCCAGCACTTTGGGAAACTGAGGAAGGAGGATCACTTGGAGGCCAGCAGTTTGAAACCAGCCTGGGCAACATAGTGAGACCCCATCTCTACAAAAAAGTAGTCGAGCATGGTGCCGTGCACCTGTAATCCCAGCTACTTGGGAAGCTGAAGTGGGAGGATCGCCTGAGCCCAGGAGTTCAAGGCTGCAGTGAGCTATGATCACACCACTGTACTCCAGACTGGGCGACACAGTGGGACCCTGTCTCTAAAAAAAAAAAAAAAAAAAAAGTCAAGTCACAATGTTATGAAAGCTCTGAGGGGCAGAGAAGAAATGTACAAACTGGCTGGTGTAGGATCGGGAAATGCTTGGAGAGACAGATGCATGCTCCAGGGACAGGGACCAGAATATCCCTAAATTTGTTTTCAGATTATTCTGGGGCCCAAGTATGTGACAGATTGGAAGACCTGGGAAGAAGTCCTAAAAGGCCAGGCAGGAAGTGGTGTAGGGACCTGAGGAAGAAGTACAGGATCCCTGAGGGGCATCTGGCGCTGAGGAAGGATGCCAATAGGGCTCTCAGGGTTTGGGTACAATGTGGACCTCAGGGAGGACTGTGGGCCAGAAGAGGAGAAAGAGCCCTCAGGCTGTGTTTTCATCTTGATTCACTGCCAAAGGGCACTGCTAACTGGAGGGAGGGTCCTCAGGGAACAGAACCTGATAGGAAAGGAATACCTTGTTTTCTACCGCCTCAGATACACACTCTGGTTTGACAAATTAGCACATGGACTTGTTCCCAGTACAATGGTATACTTAGCTCAGAGCTCATCAAAGAGCCTTAAACATGTGCTAACAGCCCTTAATGAGGCCTGAAGCCCTCAATTAAGTTGAACTCCTGTGAGAAAGGAAGCCCTGATGAAGGTGAGTAGCACTCTGCCGGTCAGGGATCAGTGAGCAGCCTCTGCTGAACCTTCTGCCTGGCTGAGAGGAGTCTGCCCCTCAGGAAGGGGGGGGGGCAGAAATCTGCTCCCACCTCCAGTCAGGAAGGCATGCTGAGAAGTGGGTCCCAGTGTAGGGACCCCCCACTGAGAAACTCCCATAGTCCCACATGACCTGCCCCCTCCCTAAGTCAGAGTTTGGGGTTGAAAAGGGGAAGGTCTGACTCCACGACGAGGACACATAGGCCCCTTGTTCCCCGGGAAGTCTGGCAAGCTGAGCTTTGGTGTCAGGGCAGAGTGCCAGGTAGGGGAGAACCCTCAGGCTCAGTCCCTTCCTGCCCAGTGGTGTGGGAGTACGGCCAGGCGCTGGCCAGTTCTGCAGCGCTCACTCCTGCACTGAGGACAGAGTGGAGGGGCTGGCAGTGAAGACAAAGGAAAAACGGGGAGCTGTCTCCATCCCCACTCCTGTGAAAGAAGGAATGAAGCAGCAAAGAAAAACTTGGCCTTTCTCAGTCTGGGCCAACAGTCCAGTCCCCATGTCCTGGTTCCAGGCCTGCCCCTCCCCTGTGGCCCCAGCAGGGGGCACTGCAGCCCCTCTGAGGTCAAGAGGCCTCCCCAGCCCCAACCTGCCCTCAACCTAGGCCCGGGTCTGGCCAAGGCCCAGCTGGGTCATGCTCATGCCCCCAGACTCAGGCTGCCAAACCCTCTGCCCTCTCTGGGGCATGAAACCATGGCTAGAGGACACGGGGAGCCGTGGAGAAAAAAAAAAGCGTTTAATTAGAGAGCCTCTGAAGGCACCTGGTTTCTGTCAAATATAAAAAAAAGGCAGTAAAATAGCAACTGTACAGGGTGCACGACGGGTAGGTACTGGGCAGGGGGAGCTGGGAGGGACACATGGAGAGAACAGGGGTGGGGTGGGGGGAGGAGGCATGTGGGGAGAAGGGGGGGAGGGGAAATACCAGATCAGACCACACAACGGCCAGTCCTGACCCCTAGTCACCCCTGGTACAGGCGGCAGACAGACAGACAGACAGACACACACACACACACTCTCACTCTCTCTGTCTCTCTCAGCCCAAGAACCTCTGCTGCCCTGTTCAAGCAGGGATCAGAGCCAAGTGTGGAGAAACCCAAGCAGATGCAGAACTGTGCCCCTCCCTTGACTCTGACCCTCCAGCCCACAATGTCCCCACTGTCCATCCACAGAGGCTGCCTCTCCAGGGCCTGGACATCCAGGCCCAGCACAGACCATGAGAAAGAAAACCTCCAGACCACCCCTGCCCATGCGCGGCAGGAGAAGGAAGGGGGAGGAGGCAGGCAGGCAGTGCAGTCCTTCTGTCCATCCATGGTCACACAATTGCCCGGAACAGGAAGGAGATGACAGCCCCCAGCGCCAGGCCCAAACACAGAAAGAAGGCCATGATAGTTCCTGCTGTCTCTGCCTCAGCTGGCTTCACTTTCCTAAAAGAGGAAGGGCAGAGCTAGCTTAGTGTGGCCCCTGCCCCACAGCCCAGAGTGGGGAAATGTGCCTGACCAACCCATCCCACCTTCCTACCCCAGCCTGGCTTTTCCCTCCTGGGGGAGCATGTACTGGGGGCCGTCTTTCAACCTCCCCTGAGAGCCCCCCTCCCACATCTCCACCTCAGTAAGCTTGGGCACCCACTCCTCCACTACCCACCCCTGCCCTCAGCCGAGGGGCCCCTCTCCAGCTCCAGAATCAGGGACTTTCCTTTTGCCCTCTCCTTCAAATGAGTCCCCCACTAGAGCTCTAGAACCTGCCCGATGCCACCAAGTTGCCCAGCCCAGCCCCACTCACTTGGGCCCAAAGCACATGCAGAGGCTGGCGAGGTAGCCATTGGAGAAGGCAAAGGCGGCCATGAAAAAGATGAACCAGGCGTCGTGCTCAAAGACCACAGCGAGGTAGCGGCGGGGCTGGACGTTGCACAGCAGCAGCAGGGGCACGAAAACCACCCGGGCCAGCACCAGGCCTGGCAGCCAACGACTGTCCTTCCCAGGCTGTGGGTATCAGGCAGTGTTTCAGCCCTGGCTGGTCCCCAGGGCACAGCCAGGCCCCCAGGGCTCCATCTGGGGCCCCTTGGGACCCGAAAGAAACCTCAAAGCCTGGTTACTCTTACAGGAGTCCTGACTGCAGGGGGGGGGGGCACAGTGAAGCCTTCTGGAATGCTGGAAATATTCTACATCTTGACCTGGGTGTGCATGCAAATACATATATTCATTACATTGTATACTTAAGACTTGTACACCTAACTATACATAAATCATGTCTCAACCTGGCAAAAAATGGTGCGCTTACCACCATACTTTCTGGGTCTCAGGCTGGACTCTCCCCTCCCCCAGGGACCTAGTGAGCCCTTCCTCCACTTACCCACATTAATACAGCGGTGAGGCTCCGGCCCAGCCAGTCAAAGATATTGAAAGTCAAGAAGCAGGACACAGGAATGAAGTAGTTTCCTGGAAGAGGAGGAAATTAGATTAGGGGATGGTTATCTGGCCCCGAGAGACAGATCTAGCAACCCTGACCCTCACTGGGCCTCAGCTTCCCCAACAGTAAAATGGAGAAGATGCTTCCAGCCCAGGGAAGGGCAAATGGACCCAGGAAAGTCTAGCTAGGGAGAAGGTAACCCAGGCTCCCTCTCACCCCTACTCCCAGCCTGGCTCAAGATCCTGTCTGTCTCCATCCTGGGAACCTGTGGCATCCTCACCCCAGGCGCTGGTGCCCGCGATGCTGGACTTGACCTCAACAGTCACAGCGGGAAACATCCCAATGGTGATAGTGAAGATGAAGCAGACAGAGAAGGCGAGGACTGAGATCTGGAGAGAATGGGAAGGGGATTCACCCAGGTCCCTGTGTCTTCACAGTGGCTGGGCATCAAAGAACCAAGAATTCCCGCCCCTGTCTCTCTCACACACATATACATACATACACGCAGGCACACACATGAAATAATCCAGGAGAGTGACTGTCTCAAGTCTGAAAGGGAGGAGATGGGTGGCGAGGGAGAAGGAACAAAAGGAGACCAAGAGGGTGTGGGGTAGAGGGTAGGACACCCTGCCCTGCGTACATTTTTGAGGATGGCTCTGATACAGTGGTTATTGTTGGTGGGCCCAGAGTTGGAGGCAGAAACCCCGGACTCCTCTTTGCTTGCTCTTGGCTCCTCTCCTGGGGGGTGACAGGTTGTGGAAGGACCTTCAAGTTGTGGGGAAGACAAAGCAACAGAAGATGACACGAACATTCCCCAAAAGGGCTGGGATTAGTTGGAGGTGGACACCTCCTTTGCCAGTCCACACCCTTAACGCTCCCCTTCAAGTCCCCACACCTAGAGACCCGTTTGCCTGACCTCTCCCAAGAGCCTCAGGTCATGTTGCTTCCTGCCCAAGAATCTGAACTTGCCTCCCATCACCTTCGGTCCAAATGCCTCTAATATTCAAGGTCATCCAGGATCTCCCCCCATTTTACCTTTCCCAGCACTTATTTCCTGTTGTCCCCTTACCCCATCCCTGGTCCCCCTGTCCTCTGGCTCAGGGCTGCCAGGTAAAACAGTACACTTGTTCTTGTCCTTTTCGCTCACACTGCCCCCCTCCTGGCATGCTGTCCCCACCACAGCTTCCTCAGGCTCTGCAGACCTTTGCTAATGAGGTCCAGCTTGGTTTCCTGCTCGCCAGGCCCTTCGAGCTTGAGCTGCTGGTAGTAGCGGTAGAATTCCTATCAAGTAAGGGAGACGGGAGGTGGATTCAGAGGCAGAATCTTCAGAATTCCTGCCTCCCCCCGGTTTCAGCCTCTGAACACCCTTGGTCTAGAACCCCAGACCTCTGGGACCCCAAACCCCAGCTCCCCCAATTTGCTCACCAGCCGGGGCAGGCCCAGGTAACAGATGATGGTCAAAATGATAACGACACAGGCTGTGATAAAGTAGCCGAAGGCACTTTCTGACAGCTCCGAGCCACCTGGGGTGGTGTCAGTGATCAGAGACAGGCCCCGTCCCCTCCCCCACCACCACCAGGGCACCGGGCAGATGGACAGCAGGACTTACTGGCAATGGCGCAGATCATGGCCACCGAGGCGAAGAAGCCTGCTAGGCCCTGGCCACTCATGATGGGGGCCGTGTAGCTGGCAGGCAGGAGGCCAGCCAGTCCAAACAGGCTGCCCTGCAGGATGGCACCAAATGCTGGGGGAACAGGGTGGGCATCAGCAGGGAGATGGGGCCAGCAATCGGGGGTCCCTGTAACTCCTGCTTTATTCCCAGTGAGTCTTGACACTGAGCTGCCCCTTCCTCTGTACCTCCCAACCCTGGTCCAGGCCTGCTCAGACCTCTGAATCCCAAGTGGCCCCCCCTACAGCATCCACTCCCTTGGACAGGGGAGGGATGGGCCCCCTGCCAGGCTGACGGCAGGTCTGAAAGAAGGGCAGGGGTGTGTGGGAGTCTCAGCCTACAGGCCCCCTCCTGGCTTACAGTTAATGAGCATGATCTTGACCATGGTGATGATGAAGAATGGCAGCGCATCCATCTGCACCTTCACCAGGATGGCAGTGATCAGGAACACCAGCAGGATGGCCACCAGGCTGCCCAGGATCCGCACCGACTGGGGGATCCTGCCAGGAAAGGCCGAGAGGTGTGGGCAAACCCGGGGCCCAGCCCAGGAGGTGTAGGAGGCAGAGAGGGTCAGGCTGGGCTGGGGCTGGGTGCTCACCTCTGATGCAGGAAGGAGTTGAGGCAGGTGAAGAGCAGCAGGGGCAGCATGGCACATATGGTCATGACATTGTTGAAGAGGGCACTGAGGGAGTTCCGGGCTGGCGAGGCTGTTGTGGGGGCAGCCGAGGCCTGGATGTCTTTGCTCAGTCTGGCAGTGACCAAGGACACATTCTGGGACATGTCCAGGCGGTTTGTGAAATACTGTGTGGGTTGCAGACAGGAGTGTTGAAATCTCTCTCCCTGGGCCCACAGGTACACACTTAGGGACCCACATGCCCAGTGGACAGGGACCCCCTGGAGCCCTGTCCTTCCAGTCTTACCTGAGTGGCCGTCATGAAAAAATTCCAAGGAAGCAGTGTCCCCAGACCCAGCATGAAGAAGATAAGCCAGACAGCTTTGTATCTGGGAGAGGAAAGAGGGGCCAAGTGACAGTGACCCACCGTCCCACCCCCTTCCCAGATCGGTCCTGGGGAAGCTCCGTCCCTCCCTGGCTGTCAGTCTCTCCCGCTGTCCCAGGGCACAAGGCATCTGTGTTTGTGTCCAAGTGCCTGCGTCTCTTATGGGGGTGGGCAGGGTGTGGGGATGTCCTGGGATAGGGGAAAGGGCACACAGACCACAAAAGGGTCAGCTGGAACTCAGGCAGGGGGGCTGGGGTCACAGAATGGCATGGCTAACAGGACCCTGGTTCTCAGTCCTGGAAGGCCCTGGGGACCCTGCAGGCTGGGAACCAGTGTGACCCACACATCCGGAGATGGTTCTGGAAACCCTGCTAATGGGCTGGGGGTGGGCGGGTGAGTGAAAAAACAGACAACAAGTAACTTCCACCCCCACTCGGCAGGCTGGAAGTGATTATGCAGTCTGGGCAGGGACTCTGTGGTTCCCTGAGGAGGACTCTGAGGTTGAACTCTCAGACCATTCTGGAACTAGAAGGGACAGGCAGGCAGGCAGGGTGCCTCAGGGCAGCTGGGAAGTGAGGGAGCTAAAGCTATTTTCTCCTGGCCCAGAGAGAACTGGTTTTGTAGGTCATACCACCCAGGGCAGGCCAGGAGGTACGGGGCCACTGGACGCCATCCGAGCCCCAGAGCGGTAAACAAGGGCTGCCCAGCTTTGGCCAGGGTGATGGCCAATCCCTACACCTCAAGACCTGTCTGGGACAGGCCAGCTTCTCCCAGGAAGGCCTTGCCTGCAAGCTTAGGAACCCCAGCCTCCCATCGAGATCTCCAGAAGTGTCTGCCATGCCCTCCTCACAGCCAGCACCAGCTTCCTTCAGAGAAGGCAGGAGAAAGCCCAAGGCGGTAAGGAGACAGGTCCGGCCAGAGCGCGGGGCCTGGACCACTAGCAGGCCTCACACGGGGAGGGCCTGGTGGGCACCCCCGGCGGGCAGGTCTGAGCTATTACGACCGCAGCCCCACATTCCGCACATACATGCTCCCCTTGAAGTAGAGAAGCTAAAGTCTTGGTTCAGAGGCCCAGATGGAGGGAAAAGCTCGCAGCCAAGGGCACACAGGACAAATGCTTGGGGGGGGGGCTGGGAAGTGAGCAAGCAGTGTGACCAGGTGGACGGAGATGGGAGGGCTTCAGGGAGCTGCCTAGGAGAGGCGAGGCTGGGACGGGCGGCCTGGGATCAGGAGAGTGGAGGCGGTGAACCACCTGGGCCGGCACTTACTGGGCCTCCTAAATTCTCTCCCCGCAGATAAACCCCTGTGAATGGATACTCTTACCTCTATTTCACAGGTGGGGAAATGGTCCCAGAGAGGTGGAGCAAAGTGCTCCTGGCCTCACAGGCAGAAGTGGCCTAGTCTCACAGCCTTTGGCACAGGAGGGAGGTGGGGTGGGCAGAGGGGATGTGAGGGGTTGGGGGCCTGCGTTGGAGGGAAGGACAGAGCCTGACACATGGAAGGCATTTTGGAACTTCCAGGCATCATCTCCTCAACTCTCTTGGGTCCCAGACCCCTAGGACAAATTAAATCATGCTGCCGCCTCTTTTTCCAAAACACACATTCACGATCATAACTACAAGTCTAACTTGAGGGTGTTCGGGCTTCAGAGGTGGGGAAGTGAGAGGAAGCTTAGATCAAGGACCAGGGTGGGCCAAGGTCATCTAAGGTAGAGGCCCCAGGGCAGTTCTGCCAGATGTGCTCTGGAATGAGAGGTGCTGCCAAGTGTCTCCCCACAGTGGTGGAGAGAGGAGCCGGAAGCTGCTGACTGGCTGGAGAGCAACAGTGGAAACACTGACAGGCCAGGGAGGGGCTGCTGCCCACCCACCTGGCCCTCCCCACAAACGCCCCAGCCAGCACCCAGCTGAGACATGCACGGTCCCAACCCAGATGCAGACCTCACTCACAGTAACTCCAAATTCCAAGGGACACCACACCCAGCCCCTGGAAACCCATTCCCTGAATCCACAGCCCAGGCCCCCTCCCTTACCTGTCCTGAGGCTGGTGACTGGTTGTCATGGCGATGGTGTTCTCAGCTTTGCCTGGTTGATAGCTTTCTCCCTCTGGTACCTGCTGGGGGCAGAAGCAGTGTGAGGCTCCGTCTTGGCCCTGTGTCCCCACAGGCCTCCTTTGACTCTTAGGGGGTAGAGGGGGCAGGGCAGGCAGAGCAGGCAAGCTGAAGAGTCCAGCAGGACCTTCTCTAGACCCTGCCCCTCAGGACCACTCAACTTGACCCCCCTGCTGGCCCCCTGGCCCTGCAGACCTGTCCCGCTGGGCCCCCCTGCCTGCTCAGGCTCTACCTGGCTCCCGGCCTGGCCGCTGCCACTGCTATTTTTATCCAGCAGCCGAAGCAGTTTATAAGCTGGGAAACAGGCGGGTGGAGAGCGGGAGGGAAGGAGGAGGAAGCATGATTGAGAGGGAGGGAAAGACAGTCAAAGGCGGCAGGGAAGAGGATGACAGCGGTCAGGGACAGTGATGACAATGGAAGGAGAGAAACAAAGTGGAGACAGAGCAGAGGGTAAGAGGGAGCAGAGGAAGAAGGAACCAAACAGACCTGCAGGAGCAGGGACTACAGGGATGATGACCGAGGCCAAGCCAGACAGCCCTATCCACCCTCCCTGGGGAGCCCCTAGATTCATGGCTTGGTGGGCTCTGGAGAGCATGTCCCCTCCTAGGGGCACACACACCCCAGCCTCTCTGCCAGTGGCACTTAACCTTTCTTCCCAGCCACTGCCCAGTGGCTTCCTAGTTGCAAGGCCAGTTTTCTAGGCAAGTATTTCACAATGGGAGTAGGGAAACAGCCCCTGCCACAGTCCAGCGTGGTCACTGCCCCCAGTCCTGGCCCCAGGGTCACCCAGTTCCCCCTTTGCTCCTCTCTGTGTCAGCCCCAGGTCCCTGTCCTCTTCCCCTTTCTGAGAGTGACCTTGAAGGGAAGGTTGGAGGAGTGGAGGACACAGGCTCTAACTGGTAGTCTCAGAGCTCCTAGCCTGCAGCCTCAGCGTCCCTCTCTGCTCCCCACCCGTGTTGGGGGAGGCTCCCTGGCACCAGCAGATTAAATAGCTTTCCTGGTGGATGCCACGGAAGCCAGGCAGACATGCACTGGCACATTCCCCAAACGAGGGTCTAGCTCTGGGACCAGGTCTCGCTGTCTGGGCCAGGAGAACAGGCTTCCCCGCCCTCCTGTAGGCACTCACCGGACCCCCAGACTCGCCCACAGAAGGGTCGGAGCAGAGGGGGCCTGGGCAGTCTCTAGGAGGTGCTCCTAGTCCAGGTTCAGGCAGCAAGACTTGTATGCGGGCTCCTGGGTGAGGGTCCAGAATGAAAATGGTGGCACAGGGTACATCAGGAGAGAGTCCCTTAGTTTCCTGGGGCCCCATTCTGAGAACCTCACAAGTGAAGAAGCAGAAGTACAGCCAGCCAGGAGATAAAAGGCCACCCGTAGGTAGCTTGCTCTGGGAGATAAGAGAACAAGGAGGCTCAGCAGGGGAGCTGAGGCAATAGCCTCCAGGTGCAGCCCAGGCACCAGGCCCTGCCCTGAGACAAACAAATGCAGCTGGCTACCCTGCGACCCTCAATGGGCTTTTCCACTCCTCCCAGGGTAAAGTCCAGACTCTCCAAACATCTTCCTCAGCCCCCCAGCCCACACCTCGGTTGTAGGGCAGGGAGGGGAGGAACAGACCCACACACCTCCAGATGGAGGCATAGGATCCTTCCAATCATCCTCTCAACAAATACTTGCTGAGGACCTCTGCATGACAGCTAGGCACTGCTCTAGGCAACAGGACCCAGTGATAAACAACTGTATTTATATTTTCTAGAGGGGTGGGGGAGAAAAGGCCCAGGTCTCAGGTTTTCTAGTAGGTTGTAGGGAGGGCATCCCCCCACCAGCTTCTCCCCTCAGCACACCCTGTGCCCTGCCCCCCAGCCCCAGGCAAGGTTCCTGGCAGTTAAGAGCAGGTGCAGCTTCAAGCCAGATGGGAGACTGGCGTGGGGGTAGAGTCCCCTTCCCCTGGGTAAAACTGCCTTAGCCTTATTTAGAGAAAAAGAATTTATTTCTGCCCTCCTCCCAGCTACACCCCTGCTTTCTGCTCTCAGCACTCCCCACCCCAGTCTTGAGCACACTTTAACTCCATAGGCAGCCCCGTCCTCCTGCCCACATCCTAACACTAGGCTGGCCAGCCTAGATGTTTTGTTCCTGTCTGCCTTTGCCCAGCAGCACCCAGGGATCTGATAGCAGCTCAGAGAATCTAGTATCCCTCCAGGCACGCCCTGGCCTGCCAAGATGGGGCCCCGAAAGCAGCCATCAAATTGAGCACCAACCTATTCCCAGGTTCCCAACACCTCTCACGCACCCCAGCTTCTGGACACCCTTGTGGTAGCATCAAATTCTCCACTCCCCAGGATTCCATATGAGGCCAGCCACTACCTGCAGATCCTCCTCTTTTCCTCACAACCACCCATAAACTAGTACTAGATTGCTGCCACTGAACAGATAGGGCTGGCTGAGCTTCAGAGAGGTTGACTCACGTGCCTAAGGTCACAGAGCCTAGTGAGTGAGGGAGCCAGGATTCAAAGTTAACATACAGCTCATTCTAGGCTCCTTCTAGGTTGGGCAGGGAGGTATAAAGGCTGCTTCTCCCAGCTAGCCCTGGAAACTGGGAGATGGGGGTGGGGGGACTCTGCTCCAACTAAAGGGGAAAAAATGTGGTGGGGGCCAACATCATTCCTAGTCTGTGTTACCTGTAAGATAAACTTGTAATTCATGATTAGCGTGGAATTGGATAGGCTTTAGTTTTAGGTGCTAGACATAGGTACAATTTGCATATCCTTGTTTATGGGAGGTTAGCAAGGAATTTCCTTAAAGGATGAGCTGTGGGGCCAGTTCTTCCCAAGTGTCTGAGGCTTTTACCTTCCCTTTTGTATAAGGAGTTGGGGGAGGCGGGACTGGGACTTTGATTTTCTTTTAATATTTTTATACCTGGCATGACTGTCCTGCATAAGACACCCCACCCCCTCCCCATCACACACTTGCTAGCACAGAGAGCTTACACAGGCAGGGCGAGCTGGGGGGTCTGGAGGTTAGTGAGAGAAGTAGGCAAAGGCCACAGGGTTGGAGAGAGAGCCCAGACAGGGGTAAGGGACAGAGGTGTAACCAGCCTTCACCCACTACTGCTCTCCTCTGGTAAGAAAACCTGGGTTTATGTGTCCTTCTCCTTTCACTCACTCACAATCATAGTAAATGAGTAAATTAGGACGCGCCCAGGGAGGAGAAGCCAGCGACACGAGTGTGGCCAGTAACAGCCGGGGGTTAAAGAGACAGCTCCTCCACCTCCATTCGCGTCCCTCCATCCTCACCCCTCACCCCATCCCCCTCACCCAGCGCGGTCAGCGGCGCAGCCCCTCCCCTGTACCAACAACTAGATCGATCGGGATTAACCGTCCACTCGCCAGCCTCCTGCGGAGGTTAGCGTGACTACAGCGGGTTTCAGGCGGGGAAGCAGGCTGCCTACGCCCTGCTCGGGTCCTATCCGCGCAGGGTCCCCAGGCGCCCCCAGCCGGTGCACGCCACGTGCTGCGCGGCGCCACACGCTCCGCGCGCGGGAAGCCAGTGACCCACCTGGCGTCCTCTCTCAAGGCCGCGGAGCTGTCAGGCCCGGCCTCCCTTCCCTCGTGGCAAGCAGGGAGTGGCGCCTTCTGCCCCGGCCGCCCCCAACTCCCCAGGCCCCCAACCCCCCAGCCTCCCTGCCCCGGGCACCTGCTGGAGAAGGACTCCTTCGCCGAGATTGGCGCGCTCTGCCGGCAGCTTTCCGCGCCCGCCTGAGCACATTCAAACCCACCCTCAGCTGGGCCCTCCCGGGCCCAGCGCCCGCCACCATTTCCCCCAACACCGGCCCGCCCCCGGCCCCGCCCCCGGCCCGCCCCTGCCACTCGCACCGCGGCTCTGCGTGCTCTGGGGCTCACCCGCCGAGACCCTGCGCCCCTAGGGGCCGCCAGTTCGCGTTCCTATTTCTGTAGACAGCACGTCTTTGCACGCTGGCACACCAGAGCCTGTCCGTCATGTGGGGCACATGGGGCTAAAGTAGCACAGACCCACAGTGGGTACCCCTAGTCTCCGGCGCGCCGGGTTACGCACACTGCTACAGAATGCGTCTCCGGACTCTCGCGTCCACAAACCCTCTGCTCAGACAGGCCCGGACGTCCCCTGTCCACACTCCATCTCAGATGTTCCGTTATCCTTCCCAAACCCCGCCCACTCCACTTCCCTCACACTGCGCCTATTTTTCCAGCGCCCTCCTTTCAATGCCACCTTCTTCCTTCAGACCCCCTCCTTTTCTTTTACTTCAACACTGCCTCTGTCCCCCTCCCCCGCCCCCCAACCGCATTTCCTGTTGGGATCCCTCCAACTTAACCGTTCTGTGACGTGCACGGTGGGCTTCCTACCTCTGACACGTACAAACCTGGCCACAGACACACAAGCGCTACACCACCCACAACTCTGACTTGGAAGGCATGTGTGGCTGTGTGTGTGTGTGAAGAGGGCATAGAGGCACAGCCCTGTAGCCTCCTCATGAGTCACCCTTTCTAAATCCAGCATTTTGGAAAACTGAGGCACAGTTGGGAATAGGAAGAGAAACAGCCAGGAACAGCCTTGCATCCTGAGTGAATCCCATTGTCCCAGCCGGGAGATATTCCTCAAAGGCGGAAGCCTTGAAGAGCACTACATCCTCCACTAGCTGAGGAGGAAGCGGGGGCTTGCTGAGGAGGTGGTCTGTCATGTACCTCCAAGGGACCAGGAAGGACTCTCCTTTTTGTTGGGCAGTAGATGGGGTGGGGTGGAGGTCAATCACTGCCCTTACAGCCCAGTGCCAGAGGACGATCCGAAGGCTAGTGATGTCCTGAGGAGAGAAAATCCAGTCCAGGCTGCCCACCTTACCCCAAACTACCCAGAGACCTGTCCCCTCCAGAAGCTATAGACACTGATTAACAATTAGCCCCATAGGCATAAGTAGAGTCACACCCTCTCCCCAGAGAAACAAACTGGGCCCTGAGAAGAGAAATAACCTTTCACTTAGGGTACCTAGGCTCTCCCCAAGCTGCTTCAGAGAGGCAAAGAGGGTGTCCCCAGCCTTCTGGCTCCACGTTCCACAGAAATGACAAACATCTAACTCCCCAGCCCTAAACCAGACGGAGGGCAGGAAGACAATATTTTTCTAGGAGCTGCCCCATGGTTTGAGAGTGGTTTCATGTCTGTCCACAACCCCCTGATTCCTGCCCTCATGTTTGTCCAGTCTCTCTCTCTTCCTCTCCAAGCCCTCCTCTCCCCTCTTCCTTGGCCCCTGCTTCTCTTCCCACCTTCCTTTCCCCCTCTCTGAGCCTGTGGGGGTGGCAGGCATAGTTGTCAGACAGATCTGCCAGACATGGCCAGGCTGGTGGTCAGTGGCTACAGTTGTGTGCAGACAGGGCTGGAAATGGAAGGAAACCGGAGGGAAGTGGTGAGGGTCCCAGGCCAGAATGGAGAAAGTTGGTTCCTCTCCCCACCCCTGCTCGGGCCTGGCGGGGCTCGGCAGATGGCAACAGCCAGGGCCATTATTGTTGGAGAGAAGCCCATCTGGCGCACACCCTGCCTGGGCCCCCAGCCAGAACCCACACCCCTCCGGAGCTGCCTCCCTAGGCAGAGGCGGTTGCTGGGTGCCAGGGCCCTCTGCTGGACAGCCCCCAGAGCCCCAACTCAGCCTTGCCCAGAGTTTTTCTAGCTAAACCATGCCAGTCCTCTTCACCCTCTGCCCAGTCTTAGGGCGCGCTCTCTCCCTGGGCTCCCTCAGGTCCCCGTCACAGGAGTGGGGTGGGGTGGGGAGGGCTGGTCCAGCTGCACCCTCACTCTCTACCCTATTTGGGTTTGTGGCTTGCCCCAGACTCCCTCCTCTCCTTTGCAGGCCCCATGCATGCCTCACACGCAGTCCTATCCCTCTTCAGGCCTGTGTCTTTTCAGCTGTCACCAACAAGCCATGTGTTTTCTCAAGTGTTTGCTAGCCTGGAGGTCTGTCGCCAGCACTGTCTATGTTCTCAGTTGTGTTTGTGACTATATTGCCATGGCTCCAGGGCAGGGCTGGGACTAGGGAAGAGGCCAGTGAGGCACTGGTTGAGGCTCAAAATTTAAAGAGGTGCAAAATTTAAGGGGGCGCCAAAAAATGCAGTAACCAAGATAAATTTTAATGCAATGTCTAAAAATCAAAGTTAATGAGAAGAATCTATGATCAACAAAACATCAAAATTTTAAATAAAGGCAAGTGTGTACACAGGGTAGGTACAGGATCAGGGTTCGAGATTTAAATCTTTGTTCAGTAGGTCTGGGCTTGGTCGTCTAGCTTAATTTCCCAGACGTCTGCCCACTACCCCCAGCCTCTGCTCTCGGCAGGTCTCTGATCTTGGGGGCATTTGTATGGTGGTGTTGGGCTGGAGGGGGGCTGGGCGGGGAGGCAGTTATCTAACTGCAGGCTTTCGAAGTCCCAGAAAACTATCCCCTCCTCCAGAAACCACAGACTCCGGCCCCTCTGATAAACTCTACCAGAGTAAGTCCCCCTACGCGGCCAGCGGGCCCCGCCGGGCAGCGTGAGAACCGCGCAGGCCCCGCCCCCACCCCGCCAGGCCCTTCCCCGCGGCCCCCGCCCCGCGCACCTGCTGAGACTTTGGAGCCGGCATCCGGACTGGGGGCGGGGGATGGGGCAATTCCCGGGCTGGCCTCTCTCCCTCCTCACCTCCGGGCTGGGGCAGTAGCCATGGCCGGAGAGCGCAGCCCGCGCCGGGCCTGACCGGTCCCTGCCGCCGGGCGGGAGAATGGCTGCAACGGGCGATCCCGGGCCCTCCCCGCGCTCCGCGGCCGGCTCCGTCCCGCCGGGCGCCGCTCGCGGCTCGGGGGCGGGGAGCGCTCCAGGCAGCGGGCGGGAAGCGAGGCCAGGGCAGGCCCAGTGGGAGGGGCCCGTCGGGCCTGGGCAGGGCGGCCGGCGCGGCAGGTGCCTTTGGGCACCCGAGACCACGGAGTGGGTCGCAGTTAGAGGCCCAGGGACTCAGAACCCCTTCATTTCGCCTCCGCTCCCAGGTCGCCTTCCTGAGAGGGGCGAGCACGTGCACTGGCTTTTGAGGACTCCAGAAGGAAGCAGATAGGAGGTGGGTTGCGGGGTGTCACACAGGGCTGGGATGGGGGTGCAGAGCTCTGGTCTCACTTCTTAGCCCATCCCTGGCTTCTGACAGGTGTGGGGAGGAGATAGGGTCCGGACAGGTCTCTGTATTCCTCACTATCTTCCCCTGACCCTAGATGGATAAAGGCCAGGACTCACTCAGGGAGGGAGGATTAATGCCTGGGAACAATAAGCAAATTACTTGGAGGCTGGCATGCAAATGTGTCTAAGGACGCTTATTTAACCCCTGAGGTACCTCCCTTTGGGCAAGAGGAAATGATGATGGGAATCCTTTGGGTGACTCACCCACCTCAGACCTCTTCTAGGGTGGAGTGTCTCTGGGGCACTGCCTCCCCGAGGGGCTGCCCACAGAGTCCCTTGGCAAACAAATCTCCCTCTTCCCACCACCACTAGCTGAGAAGTCTCCAAACTGACTCCAGGACATTTTCCTCCCTACTGCCTACTTCCTACTCCCTCCCTATTGCCAGCCAATCTTCCTTGGAGACAGACTCAAGACCTTACTGGGGGATTCAGTGGATTCTAAGTTGGGAAAAAAAAAAAAAGACCTTACTGGGTCACAGCATGACATACAGACTGAAGTGAAGCACTGGAAACAACTTCCAGGCTGTGAGAACTGAGACCTACAATGGAATTGGTAGTAAAAGAAAGGCTTGCAGTTGTCGTCTCCTCCCCGCCCACCCCCCACCAGCTGCCTCAGACCAAGACAGATAGACTGTCTTACAAGGCAGGAATCTGGGTGATTAGACTTTCAAAAACATCCAGAGAATTCAAATTAACAAATATTTATTGAGCACTTGCTGAGTGCGGGACTCTGGGGACAGGTCTGCCTCCATAGGGAATCAAGGTCTTATTTTAAGGTAGGTTCCTCTCTGGATTCAATTCTCATCTCTCAGCTAAATTGTCACTTGTCCCTAGGTTAAGCATTGTCCTTCACTGGACCTTGATGTCACCATTGGCAGGGGTTGGGGGGAGGTCAGTTCCCCTCCCCCCTGAGGCCAGAGGTGATTAGGAGAGGTCTTGGGGGAAAGAGGGAGGAGCAATGATCAGTGTTCTGCTAGGTGCTCGGCATCCTTCCAGAAAGACATTTCTGCTGGGAGCCGGGAGACATTCTGGGTCAGTCCCCTCTCATGCACAGCCCCACAATATCTTCTGCCCACTGGGCAGGCAGAGGTCAGTGCTGGTGCCAGGACTGTCCTGCTCCAGAAGAAAGCATTTTGATGGATACGGCTGCTGCCAGGACTCATGGCCTCACTTTTGGGGGCCTAACCTCTCCTTCCTCTCCAGGCAGTCCACTCTGGAGGCCTCCCCAGCATCTGGCGGTTGTCGCTGGCTGAGAATGAACAGCAGACAGCCCAGCAAAGCCTCTCGCATGTCCTGGGAGCCCAGGCGGCGGGCCAATCGGCGCAGCAGGGGCAGGAGGTACTGGCGGGCCAGGCGGGCAGCGGGCAGCAGCAGGCGGGACAGCAGCACTCGAAGCAGCAGCGGGAGCAGCGGCACGGGCATGGTGGGGTCAGTGGGTCAGTGCCTGTGTAGGCGACCCAGGCTTTAGGCTTGCACTTCCTGTTCCTGCCTCACCTGGCAAAGACATGGGTTGGGCAGGAATTCCCCCTCCCATCAGTTCACAACTTCATACTCCCCAGAACTCAATTCATGGGTCATTTTTGCTTTCATGAATCCTTTTCTCTTGGCAAGGTAGCTGGGGCAGGAGGGTTCTCAGCATAGCACAGAGGGGGAGGCTGAGAAGGCAAGAGTAAAGCAGGAGGGGAGACCACCTGCAGCCCGACATTCCCAGCTTCTTCAGCTCCTCCTGTGCCCTGGACCTTCTCATCCTCTAATCCTCCCCTCCTCTTGCCTCCTTGTCCTCCTCTGTCCACCTAGGATTCCCTAATCCTTCTCCCTCAATCTGGCAGGAGTTCTTCCCCAGGCAATTCGAATTTTTCTTCTGTGGGTCCTTTTTTTTTTTTTTTTTTTGAGACAGAGTCTCACTCTGTTGCCCAGGCTAGAGTGCCATGGCGTCAGCCTAGCTCACAGCAACCTCAAACTGTTGGGCTCAAGCAATTCTCCTGCCTCAGCCTCCCAAGTAGCTGGGACTACAGGCATGCGCCACTATGCCCGGCTAACTTTTTCTATATATTTTTAGTTGGCCAATTAGTTTCTTTCTATTTATAGTAGAAACGGGGTCTGGCTCTTGCTCAGGCTGGTCTCAAACTCCTGATCTCGAGCAATCCGCCTGTCTCGGCCTCCCAGAGTGCTAGGATTACAGGTGTGAGCCACCGCGCCCAACCTTCTGGGGGTTCTTGATCCCTCCTGACCTGACTCTCCCTTCCCTCCCAGTCCCCAACCCCGACCCATCAGTGGTAGCTCTCACCCGTCAGAACCGCTGCTCAGAACCAATCTCTGGCTGAATTTGCCTGCAGTGAAGATAGCCTCACTGCATACTGCACAGGGTAGCCCCACCCAGCCCAGCCCACCAATGGCAGCTTGCCCGGGTCTGGTGGGGGAACAATGAAGAGACAGCTGCATTCTGGCACCTGGTATATTGGGGGCAGGGGGCAGCTGGGCAGGCCCCCTCTTCTAGTCTGGGAGGAGAAGGGGGAATGGAACATATGCCAGGTTTCGCTTGCTGGGTACAGACCTCAGAGTTGGAACCCAGACTGCACTTTCCAATTAACTGTGTTGCCTTAAGCATGTTGACTCTTCTGGGCCCAGTTCCCTCCTCTGTTAACTCAAAAACTGGGAGTAAATGGAAGGAGTAACTGGAATTCAACAGTGTATGAGACCTAATTGCCCAAACCTTGGAAGCAGCCCACACACGCATCTGAACACCAGGCATGCTCAGAGCGGCTGATACAGGGAGACCAGGACCCAAGCAGGCCCTTGTGGGCCCTCCTCTGAGGACAGAGACGTAGAGGCGCAGTCTGCAGTTGGACACAGCTGGGTGGCATTCTCATTCCAGCAGGAAGAGGGGTGCACACTTCAGGATCCTCTTCACCTACTTCCCCCTCCTCAGATGAAATGAAATTCTGTGAAGTAGCCAGGTTTGTCTAGATTTCCAGCCTGGGTTTTATTTTGTTTTTTTAATACTGCATTCTCCTACTTCACAAAATGGGTATAATTCCTGCCTTGCTGGACTCAGATGAGAAAATGACTATGAAGTGTTTTGTAAACTTCAAAGCCTTGGGGCCGGGTGTGGTGGCCCACACCTGTATCCTAGCACTCTGGGAGGCTGAGGTGGGAGGATCGCTCAAGGTCAGGAGTTTGAAACCAGCCTGAGCAAGAGCGAGACTCTGTCTCTACTAAAAAATAGAAATAAATTAATTGGCCAACTAAAAATATATAGAAAATAATTAGCCGGGCATGGTGGCACATGCCTGTAGTCCCAGCTACTTGGGAGGCTGAGGCAGAAGGATTGCTCGAGCCCAGGAGTTTGAGGTTGCTGTGAGCTAGGCTGATACCACAGCACTCTAGCCCGGGCAACAGAGTGAGACACTGTCTCAAAAAAAAAAACAAAAAAACTTCAAAGCCTTGGGAACATGATCATTTTTTCACCATCCCCACCTCCAGTTGCCATTAACATCATCATCAGTACCATCAGCAAAGACCTTAAAGAAAAAAAACTTATAAGATCAAAAAGGCCTGTCCTACTTCTACCCAGAGGAAGCAGGGAAGAGGAGCTGGAGAGTATAGATTTATAGTCATAGTCTTCCTCTCCTTCCAGTAGTTTCCTGAGGAAGTGTGATGGCTATATGCCAGCCCAGGGCTGCGTGTGAGACATATATGGAGTTCACACATATGCCAAGCCTCTGAGTTCATGATCTCATTCAGTTCTCACCAGCACCCTATAGGGTACAATTGTTATAACCAAATGAGAAACTGAGGTTCAGGGTGGTTAAGGAATTCATCCAAGTCACACAGCAGATAAATGGCCTCATCTTTCCCCTGACCTGCTCCTTCCCTGGGCTTCCCCATCTCTGTAAGTGGCAATTGCATCTTTCTAATTAGTTACTCTGGCCAAAAAATCTTGGGAGTTATTCTTTTTTTTTTTTTTTTTTTTTTTTTAGAGACGAGGTCTTGCTCTGTTGCCCAGGCTGGAGTGCAGTAGTATAATCATATCATAGCTCACTGCAACCTCAAACTCCTGGGCTCAAACGACCCTCCTGGCCGGGCGCGGTGGCTCAAGCCTGTAATCCTAGCTCTCTGGGAGGCCAAGGTGGGCGGATCATTTGAGCTCAGGAGTTCGAGACCAGCCTGAGCAAGAGCGAGACCCCATCTCTACTATAAAAAATAGAAAGAAATTAATTGGCCAACTAATATGTATAGAAAAAATTAGCCGGGCATGGTGGCACATGCCTGTAGTCCCAGCTACTTGGGAGGCTGAGGCAGCAGGATTGCTTGAGCCCAGGAGTTTGAGGTTGCTGTGAGCTAGGCTGATGCCACGGCACTCACTCTAGC